>JAGYYJ010003127.1:0-124163 GCA_019671005.1 Hibiscus mutabilis | reverse complement strand
AGCACACAACCACAAAAAGAATGAAACATTTCACCCAAAAAGGGAAAAAGCAACAAACAAACAACATAAGAACAAGAAACACAAACAAGAGTATAACCGACAAAGAAAGCATAAGAAATTCTATGCACAAAACCAGTCTTTCGTGCAAACAAGAGACATCTTTAAATTTTTTTTTACCGGAAACAGACTTTTTTTTAGACCATAAAAAAATTTTATCATAAAAAATGCCGATTAAACTAGACTAAATACAAAAGATAAATCATAAGAGAAGATCAAAAAATACAGAAAACTCCTTAACCGGGAAATAAAAAAACAGTAAGAAACAAATTTTAAGACCAACCACTGATCCTTCCTTACACCACTAGTGGCCAGGGCAAAGTAACTCATTCGATACGGGTAGTTGTTGACGGTTTATTCATAGGATAATACTATTTCTTGTCAATTTCGTTTTATCCCGCTTATGGAAGCGTATGATAGCATGTAGTGACATTGCGTAGCGTAAGTTAGCAGCCAGCTTTGGGGTTGTGCTGTAATTATAAGATTTAGTGCAAATCAATCCTTAAAAAAATGTTTAATTCAATATTGTCACGGAACCACTTTTATTATGGGAAGGGCGGTTCCCTCCACCCCTCCCAATTTTTTATCCTTTATTTATATAATAAATTTAAAAATTTAATCAAATATTGTAAACTTCTCTTATACTTTTAAAAATATTATACTTTATCTTCTTCGAATTAAAATTCTAACTTCGTCCTTATCTGCCACATTATTTTTCTGTTTGGGGTGAGTCGTAAGGGCTGTTGGTGAGTTTTTTTTTTTTTGTTGAAGTTTCTCCGTACCACTTGTGAAAATGAGCATTAGAATAAAATATGCTCGGTTGAGCCTACTCGAAACTGTAATTATTTATAGCATTATCATTATTTAGTGGTCAAAATTTACTATGTATCCTTATATTATATTAAGCGTAAATTGAAGACTTTGTTTATATTTTTCTTATTTGATCATTTTATTTTTAGCCCATTATTTTTTTAAATTTGAAAATTTGATTCTAACTGTTGAATTTTTAAGAACTAAAATGATCAAATTAAATAATATAGACTAAATTTACGTCTTAAACATAGTATATGAACAAATAACATTATTTAACCTAACAGATTCAATAATTATTGTTTGAATCAAGATTGGAATTCAAAATTCAAAGAATACAATACTAACAATAATAAAATAAAGTATAAGTACCAAATCTAAACTACTTATGCACAACACACAAATTTTAACTCTATTGTTATTACAACTTTAAGAAAGACAAGTGTTTGAATGATGAAAAAAATCATTTACAATAAAATTTTATCTTAACCGTATCATTTATTCTGTTTTTTTTTATATCAATTTACAGAATTTTAAATAAAAAATAAATTTTGATTTATAAAAATATTATATCATTACTGAATAATAAAGTTTGAGACCAAATGGTGTCACAAGCATCAGTGTTGAAAAGTCGAGAGCAAAGTGGCGCGGATTCAGTATTGGGCCCAAGCGACTCGCATGAATTAAAATTACGAAGCATTAAACAAATTTCCAAAATATTGTTCCTAATTTTCATCAACTGTTTGAAGCTCTCAAATCTCAGCTTCCATGGCAGCGATCGCACGACTGCTTTTGCTCGTACTTGTGTCTACCGCACCGTTGTTTTCTTCAGGGTACTATTTTACCTGCATTCTCTTCTCTTTGATACCACTAATTTTCCACTTCATTGCTGAAAAATAGTAAAGCTGATTGAATTACAGTGAACTTTACTTTTTTTTTTTAAACTAGAAAATTGATCGTATCATCATGTTTTGTGTTTCGTTTTTGAATTAGTTAATCTCTGGTTTTTCTTTTAGGTTTTAATTAAATCACTTGTGTTATTTATCTGTTTTTGGAAGGTCTCGAAATGGGTTCACCATCAACGGTAGAGTGAAGATTCCACATGGTATTGTCCACTTTCTTTTCAGTTCTTACATTTGTACTGATTTTATGCAAAATTATACAATTATATGGTTTTGATTTTTTTAAGAAGTTACAAGTAATATAGTTAGAATAACTATAACTCGAATCAACCATTAAAAAGCACAATTGAATTGATAACATGGATGAGTAATATATCCAGACTTAGATCTTAATAAATCTGAACAGAGTGTACACATGATAGGGATCTAGATCAAAATAAATTTAGATAGAACCTGCACATGGTTTATATAGACTGAGGCTTGAAGCTGGGATCTCAAGGCCTTAACCTAGCCATTAAACCAAGATCTCGTTGGCTGTTAAATATGTCAAGATCTTTTGTTGATCCATGCTATTTTTATTCCCTTTTATGTAATCTAATTAGTTGTAGGCAAAGAAATATCAAGTCGTTGATCACTGAATTTAGTTAATGCCATGGACGGAGCTAGGATTTAGGGTTGGGGCAAAATATAAATGTTTGAAAGTAAGGGGGGCAAATTCATAAATAACTCAATTTAAAAAAAAAATTATATATAGGAACAAAGGTAAAAAAAAATAACATGCAGTTCCTATAGAACCTTTGAACCACAATGTAGATTGTACGTTCGAGAAATTGGCTTCCGTTGATCTTTCTTCACCGAGGCATTGTTCTAGTCTCCGAAATAGTACAAATCAATACGGCTAACATTGTTTGTACCTCTCAACATCATGCAGCTGTTTATTTGTTTATTTCACTTTCATGCAGATGAATTGATGACTTTATTTTAGTAGGTTTCGGTCCAAAAGGGTTTACTTTACCCGGTAGAATGTCAAATATCAAAGTTATACTCAATGGTGACCAAAACGTTACTTTTGTGAGACCTGACGGATACTTTTCATTGTATCCTAACATTTATCTGTTCTTATGCATAGCGCTGATTGAAATCCCATATGTTTTAGTTATTTACTTTTTCCATTCCTTGCCTTTTTCCAATTCTGTTTTTCCATAGTTAGATAAAGTAGTGTTATTTCCTTAATATAAATGCCTAAAGTCACAACATACCATCTGGGACTCATTTGATTGAAGTGGCTGCAATGGGCTATTTCTTTTCTCCAGTAAGGTTTTTATTTCTTACCAGTCTCTTGACTTTTGATTATCAAGTTATCGTGGTGGTTTTCTTTTTTTCCCCCTTTAACGTTGATTTCTTTAAAACTTGTTTAGGTTCGAGTCGATTTTAGTGCTAGAAACCCAGGCAAGGTACAGGCAGCTTTGACAGAGAACAGGAGGGGTCTTAGCGAATTGGTTTTAGAGCCATTGAGAGAGGAACACTATTATGAGGTTGAGGAACCTTTTGGTATTTATGTGTATGTTTTCTTGTGTTTTAAGTTGTTATTCATCCTTTTTGCCTCAGATTTATGTCTGTGTTACAGGTTAGGGAACCTTTCTCCATAATGTCTCTTCTGAAAAGCCCAATGGGTCTCATGCTGGGATTTATGCTAGTTGTTGCAGTTTTTATGCCTAAATTAGTAGAAAACATGGGTAAAGTACTCTATCACTAGTTCATAACTTGGTAGATTTTTGAAGTTTTGACTTGCAAAATCAGTTGATTTTGGTGGAGAGAGCAAGCTGTTTAATTGCGTGCGTGCATGCATTTATATGTGTATATAATATATGCTTATTGCTATAACTAATTTTTTTTCAACATATAATCTGCTCCAACAGATGCCGAAGAAATGAGGCGAGTTCAGGAGGAAATGAGAGGCCAAGGGGTTCCCTCTTTGTCTGGTATGTCACCAGGAGGTGCGAGGAATTAAGTGGTTTGATCAGGAACCATGAGCTCTATGGCTGGTAAAAAGTGAAGGGGGTGGTTCAAAAGTCTAGCTTGGATGGTATTATAACTTAACCTATTATTCATTGCTTGGCTATTAAAAGAATGGACGACGATATCCTTTGATTTCCTTGGGGGCATCTCAAAGTTCTTTTTGTAGTTATAAATCGAACACATTTTGGTATTTTAACTTGTTTTACCATCTATTCATTGCTTGTCAAGACATTTAATGTCTTGAAAAGGTACATTTTTTTATAATCACAATTTTTAATCTATAGTCCGATTAATCCGGATTGGATAATGTACTCTATGCCAAATTCAAGTTGGCATTTAAGGTCTAAAATGATGATGAGTTGATGAAAATACTTGGAGATACAATATTAATACTCTAAGTACTCAATTAAAACACTTTTAACAATAAAAGTACTTGATTTTTTATTAATTAGAGAGGTAATTACATTCTCAAGGCATATATCAAGATTTGAACTTATACAAGGACGATATGAATATCCTTGACCACTAAATTTATTAATCGATCTCAATGAAAGCACTTTATGTAAGAAAAGTATTTGATTAAACCAAAAAAGGGTTAAAAATAAGACTTGCTTGAGGCGTGCACTAGACACTGTCCTTAAGGATATTTTGCGGTGAAGCGTACCCTCCAGGATTCAACAAGCACTTCTGCCGAAGCAGGCAACAGAAAGAGCAAAGAACCAATGAATACTCAGCTAAGAGAGAATGAGAAAGTTGCTTTGAATTTTATGATTTGAAAAGCAAGTGAGCATGGTATTTATAGTACCATGTATTCCCAAAAGGGTATTTGAAATAGTAAGTAATCAAGGGCAAATCTGTCATAAAGTAAAATGAATGGTTAAAATTAAATATTCTTTTAAATTTAAAATGAGTGGTTAAGAATAAAGATACTTTAATTTAAAATGGATGGTTAAGATTAATAAAAAAAATGAGTGGTTCAAAATGACTTTTAAATTATAAAAATAAAAATAAAAATAATAAAAATGGACCAAGCCTCTAGTTCATGCACATGGAAAAATCAATCGATTTCAATTTAATTGGACTTCTTGGCCAAACCCCGAATGTGCGAAACCACCATCATATTTTTCTCTTACAAGCCCAATACCAAGTCTTTATATTTAAACACGAAAGTATTAATATAAAAGAAATATATGGGATTCTTTGAAATATACTAAATAATTTTATATTTTTACAACAATCCCCCACATATTTCAAAGAATGATAAAAAAAGGTTAGCTGAGTATTCTGACATAACGTATTCATTCTGGTGTCTTTTTGGACTATGAACCAAAACTTAAAAAAATGAGACATAACTTATTGAGTAATTGGTGAAAGACGTTTCTATGAACCAATAACTCATTATTGTAAGCTAACATCCTCATTAATCACATTATATCTATTCTTGCTCTTTATCACGGTTGTGCGCTAATAGGCCATGCGCGTGCCTGGTTTTCATAAGTACTCTAGAGACTTTGCCATAAATCTCATAGAAGCGGCCCCACTTCACACTTATATAGGTCAAGCCATCAAGTGTATTCTACAGGTCAATACACCACCTATAAAGGCTATGGACTTGATTAAGAGTTTTACTCACCCTCACAATCTTTACAGTTTTTTTATTAGCACTATTTACACCATAGGAAGGGACAAACTCGAAAAAGTAGTAGTGCCTTCTCACAGATCAACCCAATGACTTGTTATTACCCATATGAACCTTTTTCATGGGATCGCCAATCACAAAGGTTGGATTACCATTATTGTTGATTTCTTATATTGGCATAAGTCCATTTCCCCTCTATGTTTCATATATTAACTTTCTTCTCAGGGGTTTAGTTGAATGATTTGGCCAAAATCATTTCTAACTTTACATAATCAATTGATATCACTTCATCCTTTTGCAGCTGCTTTATTACCTCATGTCATTAGACAAATATGGCTAGTTTAACCATTAGAAGTTTTTATTCTTTGCAATGTCTATTGCTACTTGGCAATCACAACGTATTGACACTGAATCTATCAGTTTTGTGCCTAATAAAATACAGGCTAAGGGTTTTTTCAACCACTCAACTTCAAATGCATGCTAAGAGATTTTTCAATCACTTAGCTTTATTGTTTAGGCTAAAAAGTTTTTCTACCATTTAATTTCATTACACAGGCTAAGAAGTTTTCCTACCACTTAGCTCCATTATCAGGCTAAGAAGTTTTCCTACCACTTAGCTTCATTATCAGCCAACTCTAATACAATAAATGCAGACTTCATAGTAAATTTTCTATAAATGTTTGTTTGACTAATTTTTAAGACATGTTCTACCTTTAAGGGTAAATACATAACCGATAGTAGATTTAGTCTCACATAAATAAGATATTTAACTATCATCATTGTATCCTTCTAATACAATGGGTACTCTACTAAGTAGAATATCGTAACTCATGATATCTTTTTGATATCTCATTAACTTTACTACAACAACTCAACAATAATGATTTGAGCTGTGTATATTAGCTCAATTGAAAAATAACATGTGTCATATCAGGTCTAGTAAAATTCATCAAGTGCATCAAAATTTTAATAATTTTGTGCATACTTGGATTGAGCAACATGATCACATGTATATTTTTCTCATTTGAATATTAGTATCATAATGAGTATTCACAGATTTGGTATCAATATATCCAAACTTCTTAAAAATTCAACATTATGTTATTGTGATAGCTACCACATTTCCTTATGATTTAAATACTCAATATGACATTTGCTTCATTCTTGTCTTTCATTGAAGCAAGATATCTCCCAGTCTAACATAATGATTACTAAGATAGACATGTAATCAATACACAATAATCACATGAACAACGTCAATCAGATTGGAACAAACAAAAAGACATTATTAAGATAAACATGCTATCAACACAAACAAATCATCACTCATGTTTTTACTTTTTGGAAGTTTATTTCAAGACATATAATGATTTGAGAAATTTACAGATTTTAATTTCACGACCTGATTTAATGCATTCTTTGGGTTATTCAATATATTTTTAAATAACCAAAAACATGATTTTAACATCCATTTGGTTGATAAAAATTGTGTGTTGAAACTAAAACAACAACAAAATTTCAATAAAACTTTTATAATTGAAGTAAAAATACCAAAATAATATATATTTATAAAATTATTATTCTTAAAACCTCCTTGTAAAAAGAAAATTTGTTTGTAACGATAAGTTTGGTTGTATAAAATAAATAATTAATTTACAAATATTATAAAACGAGTTACATTTAACACTAACCCATTTTGCTCAAAAGAAAAGCATAATAAGAAAAAATTGTTTCAAAAATTATATCATTTTTAGCCAAGTATACATATATAAAAATAATACTTCCAAAGAGTTTTACAGTTCTAGATTGTTTAAATCTTCTCAAATCATTATGTTTACAATCAAGTTTTAATTAGTTTGAATCATAGACGAAAGAAGAAACAATCGTTCAATTTTATGATACACCAATTTATAAGAAGAGATAGATCACAAATTATGATTTCTTGTATATTATAGTCATTAAACAAAATAAACATCTCCTTTATCTTGGTCACATTTTTATTCTTTTATTCTTAAAATAAAACATAGTATATCTCAAAAACACATATCATTAAAATTGATATAAATTCTTGTCATTGTTTGTTCAACAATTTTGTTTCAATTAAATATGTTATTATCCAAAGCATATATGCAACACTATGAACATGCCATCTAATACTTTAGAGCCAATCACGAACTTGAAGCATAAATTTGACATGACACCCCCACACTTTAAAATATTTTAAGAACTTATAAATTTAAAATGTCTCTAATCATTTTCACATAGAAAATCCAACATACACATTTTACAAGTTATATTAATATTAGCATGCCAAATTAATCATAACAACAAAATTCTCACAATAATATGTCATATAACATATCACATAGATCATCATGACATTTTAATAAGAAAAAAAATATAACTAGCATGCATAATAACTTTGAATAAACATGTTACAAAACCCTTTTTTCACAAAATGTATTCTCGATTCGTCACATTTGAAGGAACTTAGGCTAAGGTATTTTTTTGATTTAATTTTGAATAATACCTTGCCTCTTCAAATACTTGTGCAGTTTCAAACGGTCTCTAACATAGAAAGTTTATTCTCTTTCCTCCGCAAGGGGGTATGACATAAGTATGTGCCTAATAGCACCATTGTCTATCATCAACTCTTTTGTATTCATAAAAATATCAACTTTGAGAAATGACCACAAAAATTATCTCATCTGCTTCAACCAAATTAAAATTTGGCTTAATAGGATTAACGACATTATTTCATCTGTTTCAACCAAATCAATATTTGGCTTAACAGGATTAACGACATCTGTTTCGCCCAAATTAATGTTTGGCTTAATAGGATAACCATTTCTCATTGAAATTTCCGCACTAAGTTATACGGTGGCTCAATGTTTCATCATAATTGGAGATAAAAATCGTGGGTATAGTCAATGAATAATGCACCAGGTAGGCTCCTATGAAAGAGAGGTGGTGTAAAAGACACTCTTAAATACCAAGTCTTTGACAGGACCAATCCTAGACATGCATTTTCGCATTATACCAACAATCAATTATGGAGTCAGCCACATATAAAATAATTTCCCTTTCCTTCTTTTTCAAAATATTATTTTGGGCTTGTGACCAACTCTAATCATGCTTACAGCTCAACTCATAAAATTTTGTAAGCATAAATATCAGGCATAAGATTTTTTTTTTAATAATTCAACACTATAGCATAGGTAAATAAAAATTATTGTTTAAATATATACCCAAAAATTCATAGATAACACATACATATTTTAGCAGCATTGAGTTTGAACTGTGGATGTACACACAACAACACAACAGTAAAGGGGCGCATTAGAGTATTATACGGACAGCGAACAGCAACAGTGACATCAACAAAAATAATTTTTTTGTGGTCGTAGGTCTTTTCGATTTAAAGAGGCATCAGGCAATATCCTTAAGATTGTAGGAAAATATTTGATTAAACCAAAAAAAGGTTGAAAATAAGACTTGCTTGAAGCGTGCACTAGACACTGTCCTTAAGGATATTTTGCAGTGAAGCGTACCCTCCAGGATTCAACAAGCACTTATGTCAAAACAAGCAACAGAAAGAGCAAAGAACCAATGAATACTCAACTAGGAGAGAATGAGAAAGTTGAGAAAGTTGCTTTGAATTTTATGATTTGAAAAGCAAGTGAGCATGGTATTTATAGTGCCATGTATTCCCAAAAGGGTATTTAAAATAGTAAGTAATCAAGGGCAAATCTGTCGTAATGAATGGTTAAAATTAAATATTCTTTTAAATTTAAAATGAGTGGTTAAGAATAAAGATACTTTAATTTAAAATAGATGGTTAAGTTAATAAAAAAATGAGTGGTTCAAAATGACTTTTAAATAATAATAATAATAATAAAATAAAAATAATAAAAATGGACCGGGCCTCTAGTTCATGCACGTGGGAAAATCAATCAATTTCAATTTATTTGGACTTCTTGGCCAAACCCCGAATGTGCGAAACCACCATCATATTTTTCTCTTACAAGCCAAATACCAAGTCTTTGTATTTAAATCCGAAAGTATTAATATAAAAGAAAGATGTGAGATTCTTTGAAATATACTAAATAATTTTATATTTTTACAACACTTTATTCATAAAATCAATAGGTTTATTTTAATTCAGAAATTAACATAATACATTTACTTGATTAATAAATAAAAATGAAATAAAATAGGATTGAATTAAACTAAAATTAATGAATTAAATAAACAGATGTTATGTTATTCAACTTTATTATTTTAAACTAAATATTTTACAAAAAGCAAACTCCATAAAAGAACAATGTGAGCGCCGTGTCTCCTGGCAGCCCACCTTATATCCAAATTGAGTCCACTCTGGCCAGTATGATGCCTTAATTTTATCAAACTTTTTCAGCAGGAAAAAGAAAACCCCGCGGTGGACCTCACTTGTAGGACCCGCCACTATTAACGACCTTTATAAGGCAACTGACTTATCACATTCCATTTTTACCTGAAAAATTAAATTTTGGCAATCTAGTCCCTGCCTTTTTAAATTTTGTTCAGTAGTTTTGTCTATTTATACTCCGTTGCAAAGATCAAAACGGAGCTAGCAAAGACCTGAATCGCCTAGAAATTTGTCTTTGGTATTCGACTCAGGTGAGCCTTCGAAGACTTTTTTTTTCTCCTTTTTCTTTTATATTTTCACTTTAGTTTTTCTTTGTTTTTTTCATCCATTTTAAGATAAAAGTAAAGTCTCTGATTGGTTAAGTTTAGGTTTTTGATTAAATTGGTTGTTGTTATCGATCTAATCTCTATCCTTTAGGTGATTTGGAATTAGATCAGCTATTTATTTGTGTTTTTATGGTTGCCTCTGCTTTCTGTCTGTTTGTTTTGATCGTCAAATCGAATCCTATGTTACTGTTTGGTAATTGAGAAAATGGACAAATCAAAGACGATGAAAACTAGAATCAGTTTCAGCTTTTCTGGTGATTTTCACTTTCTCTTTTCAGTCGGAGACTCGGAGCTGTGTTGTTGACTTTATTCGCTGTTTTGTTGATGATCAGTCTCGATTCTTGATCTCTTTTAATTAGAATCAGTTGAGTGGTTATTCGAGCATTACTTTGTCAAAGATATACGCTTGAATTCACTTTTGAATTCTTTAATCAAACTCAAACTGAACTGAACTGAACTCTGTTTTGTCGATACTACCAAAAGGTATTCACAGTTTCACATTGATTATCTAATATGATAAATAAACAAGGAAATTTATATGCTAATTGGAATCAATTGACACTTCACCTACAAAGGAATCTAAGATGTTTTCTTTTTCCATATCGAATTTGTAACTGATTATCTAAGATGTTTTCTTTTTCATGTGAATACTTTGCTGAAGTTTCAGAGAGGAGGAATGGCTTCTGAGAAGAGGTCTGCTCTCAATAAGGAACTTCTTTTCTTAATCTTACAGTTCTGCAATGATGAAGGATATAAAAAAACAGCTCATATGTAAGCTTCAGTTCATCATGTTCTCAAATATAAGTGTTTTACTTCTATATCTTCTGTTCTGATGCTTTTAACTGATTTGATTTTAGGTTTGAGCAAGAAAGTGGATGTTACTTTGACATGGTGTTTTTTGAAGATTTGGTGCTGAATGGAAAGTGGAATATGGTTGAGAATTATCTTTCTGGTTTTACAAGTATCAACGACAACAAGTACTCCACCAAGATTTATTTTGAAATCAGAAAGCTGAATTTCCTTGAGGCATTGGACAAGTGAGCCATATTGGTTTCTTCTAAACACGAATATCTTCATGCAATTTTATCTGTCTAGCTTTTATTTTACATGAAATTGGTGGATTGTTGAACAGCAATGATCGTGCAAAGGCTTTGGATATCCTGAGGAAGGACTTGAAGGTTTTTGCTGAGGAAAATGAAGAGTTATTTAGAGAAATGACTCAGCTTTTAACATTAGATAATTTAAGGTACATGGTTCATACAGCCTGTTAATTTCAGATTTTTTTAATATTAACATGATGAAATGAGGTAGTTAAAAGACCCAACTGGTCTAACAGGGAACATGAGTTGCTCTCTACGTATGAAGATGAAGAATCTTCAAGGAAAATTTTGATTAATGAACTCAAGAAACTTATTGAGCTGAATCCAATTTTCCATGGAAAGCTGAAATTCCCTGTCATCAACAGCCAAAGGTTGCGACGTCTCATTAATCAAAGGTAGAAGCGTTTCTCTCAATTTGTTGGTTTGCCTTCTATATGTTACATTTTGTCTGAGTAAAAACTTAATTCCATGCAACTCTTCAATTGAGTTAATTGAAATTACCTTTTAAATCTCTATGATGTAGCTTCAGCAGCTACCAATTTTTCTTTATCACTAGACTTACAGAACTAAGTTTTCCTTGTGATCTGACAGCTTGAACTGGCAGCACATTCAATGTAAATATCCTCAGACAAATCCTGATATAGAAACCCTCTTTGAGGATCATGTTTGTCAATGGCCACAGAATCATTTGTTCATGCAATCAACTGACAATCTACTGGTAAGGAAAGGGGAAATTTTTTCTTTTGGTTTTCTTCCCAGCAATTAAAAGGACAGAGGTTATCTATATTATGATACTTATGGAATGCTTGAAAATTTCATGTTTAGCAAGATGCATCACTGCCAGTTTTCCCATCCAGCTTGTTTTCTGGTCCATCTACTGTAACTCATGCTGTTTCTGGAGAAGACATCTGTGTCAGTGGTCCAATAACATCAGGTAGTGGTTATGATAATAATATTGATGTTCTGTCAGATATCAGAATCGAGGTGATTTAATGTATTCATTCTGTACATTTAATTTTTTTCTTACTTTTATTGCCACCTATTTGGTAACTACAACATCAGATAACATTGGGGATTGCCATGCCATGTCTCAGAAAAGTCTACTGGAAGCTGAATATGAGGTAATCGGGGCCAAGTTTACTGCAGCTTTACTTTTCACTGCTAACTCTAAAATTATTGTTTACCTTGATGCTCAGGTGACATCTACAACTCTTCATCCTGGTCTAAATCACAGCCCTGAATCCAGTCTTTCTGATGAATTGCTGATTACCTCCATGAATAATGGCATGCTTCAACATATTGAACCAATCAGCAATGCCAACCTGCCCAAGACTGTTGCACGGGTATTGAATGAGCTGTCTTCTCCAATGAGCATGGATTTTCATCCTGTAGAGCAGACTTTTCTTCTGGGTTAGTAGCTCTGCATGTCCTCCTCCTATGTGCTTGTCAACTTTATAGGGATTATTTGATTGAATAATCTGTCTTGAATGATGTATACCTATTACTTTTAACTCTTTCAGTTGGAACCAATGTTGGGGACATAGGATTGTGGGATGTTAATTCAGGGGTAAAAATGCTTTCAAGAAATTTTACAGTTTGGAATATTGGAGCATGTCCACGATTTTCAAGGTTTGTCCTTGGAGAATTTGATTTACATATCTTTGCAAGAAATGTTTTGTTACTTGCATCATATTAAACCTTAAAACATATTTAAATATATGCAGACAGCCATGATGAAAGATCCATGTATGTCTGTTAATCGTGTTGCTTGGAGTCCAAATGGTTCTTTCTTTGGTAAGTTCAAAGTATTATTGGAAAATTTCATTCAGTAATAATATACAATGATTCTCAGATATTGTTTTAATCGTACAAGGAATTTTTTATCTGCTTTAAATCAGGGGTTGCTTATTCAAAACACATTGTGCAATTATATTCCTACCATGGTGGCACTGATGTTCAGCAAAAGTTGGAGGTAGCTTCATGTTTTTGATCTGGTTCTACAATTATTGATTTTAATGGTCTGGATCTGATATAAACTTTTTTTTATTTTCTTGTAAAACTTAGATCGATGCTCATGTTGGTAGTGTTAATGATTTAGCATTTGCCACACCTGGCAAGCAACATGTGGTCATAACTGGTGGTGTTGACAAGCTAATTAAGGTCGTTTTCTAATTATCTTTCTCTCTCGGATAGAAAATTTCCAACATGAAGAAAGTGATCCATCAACTTGCTGATTTTCTTTCTTTTTTAGGTATGGGATGTGATCACCGGAATACAAATGCATAATTTAGAAGGCCATGAAGCTCCTGTTTATTCTCTCTTGCCTCATTGCAAGGATGGTATCCATGTAAGAGTTACTCTTGATTTACTATACTGATAATGTGTGGCAATTTAGATCTTGTTTGTTGGTGATCATATAAGACATTTTTACTTTTTTTCCTCCAGTTTATCTTTTCAACATCAGTGGATGGCAAGATAAAAGCATGGTTATATGACAACATGGGAGCCAGAGTTCATATTGATGCACCAGGTCTGGCATGCACAACAATGGCATACAGTGCTGATAATAGAAGGTTAGATTTGTTTTCCATGAACAATGGCATTCATGATATAAAATGTTATTTTTCCAAATGATAGATGAGCTAAACTTTTGGTGTTTTAAATGGATTCTTTCACAGGCTGTTTTCATGTGGAACTAATAAAAACGGAGAGTCATTCCTTGTTGAATGGAATGAAAGTGAAGGTGATGCAAAAAGAACCTATCAAGGACTTTGCAAGAAATCTTCAGCTGTTGTGCAGTTTAGTCCATTCAAGGAGAAGTTCTTGGCTGCAGCTGATGACCATGTTATTAAAATATGGGATATGGATAAGGTTGAGCATTTGACAACTATCGATGCAGGAGACTTACCAGTAAGTTCTTTAGTATTTCAATATTCTTTAGAAATGGTATGCAGAGAAAGTTTCAAAATTTTAGGTGGATAATTACATTTATGTTGGATTTCTTTCACTATAACATATATAAAGGATAGTCTAAGTTAGATATCTACTTCTTTTCTAATTTGAAGGCAAATCCACATATACGATTCAACAAGGATGGGACCTTGCTGGCTGTTATTGCGAGCGAAAACAAAATCAAGATCTTGGCAACAGCTTATGGTCTTCAGTTGCTGAATGCATCAGTAACTGGTTTTGTTGATTCCTCTCCAGATGTCTCTGACGCTCAAGAAAGGTCTGCATTTTAGTTGTTATCCTACAGATTTTCATAGATATTCACATTTCCTGATTATTTCTGTTTGGTTTAGCATGTAATAAATCCAAGTTCAAGTGTTGCTAATTCTGGTGAAGCTGATGATTGTCTTGCCCAAACCGTGAGTAACCGTGAACTTGATTTTTTTTCTTCTTCTAGGATTATGAAAATTGTCCATTTCTGTGGGAAAATATGTCCTATGCTAACTTGTTAACCTTCCTGCAGAATTGTGATGAGGAAAGGATAAAGGATGTGAAAAATAAAATTATTGATAAAGCCAACAACAAATCAAATGTT
Organism: Hibiscus mutabilis; assembly: GCA_019671005.1. Lineage (NCBI taxonomy): Eukaryota > Viridiplantae > Streptophyta > Magnoliopsida > Malvales > Malvaceae > Hibiscus > Hibiscus mutabilis. The sequence continues at coordinate 109,358 of JAGYYJ010003127.1, read as the reverse complement.
AGTAAGATCATCCAAATCAGCATGCCTTCTCAGTGCAAGTTCTTGATACTTGGTGTTTATGGGGGAGCAGATAAGGTAAATATTCTCAATAAGAAGTGGTTTGAGAAGGATTTTACAGTTCAAATTTATTTGCACTTAATTTCATTCTAACGTTTCACCTTGATTATATCAAGTTCAAACTCAGTAATTTTGATGATAAGCTCTTCCTCTGACCATTGCAGATATCAAGGTTGATATACACCAATGCAGGTAATGCTATTTTGGCATTAGCTTCAAATGCCACTCATTTGCTTTGGAAATGGCCTCAGAATGATCCTAATTTGAGTGGAAAGGTAACAAAGAACCAATTAGTACTTAAAATTTTCAGCTTTCAGTTTCTTCATCAGTTGGAAATTCGGAAGTGATTTTGTTTAAACATTCAATGTAGGCTAAAACCGATGTTCCCCCTCAACTGTGGCAACCAAAAAGTGGCTCACGAGTGATGACCAATGATCTTACAGGCAGTAAGCCTGAAGAGGCTGTGCCTTGTTTCACTTTGTCAAGGAATGATTCATATCTGTTGTCAGCATCAGGAGGGATAATTTCCCTATTCAACATGCTGACGTTTAAGGTTACTTTCCAATCCCTTCTAAGCAACTGTTTGTTAAAGCTTCTATGACATCCATGTGAATTACAGTCCATGAAATTTCTAGTTTCTACTGATTAAATGACATTATGGTCACCAGATAATTTCACAAGATTAGATTCATGCTTCTGCTTCTGCATGCAAGTTTTAGGTTTCCTATTGACCTTTCTCATTATTTTCTTGAGCACAGCGAATGATGTCTTTCATGCCACCATCACCTGCGGCAACAAGTCTAGCTTTCCATCCTCAAGATAACAACATTATTGCTATTGGAATGGATGACTCCACCATATTGATATACAATGTCCGTGTCACAAAGGCATGTGTCTCCCCAATAAACAAAAGTGTATATATACATATAAATAGTTATATGCAATATAATGTTTTGAAGAGACATCCTGAGACTAGATAGTTGGTTTTCATTCACGCAGGTTAAAGCAAGCTCAAGGGTCATTCTGGAAGAGTCACTGGGCTTGCTTTCTCTACTGCCATGAATGTGCTTGTTTCTTCTGCAGCAGATGCTCAGGTTGGTTTTTTATACCATTACAACTCTCGCTATCTTAAGTCATAACCCTGCTCTATCAAGAAATTCATAATTCATGTTTTTTGTTTTCTCGAACTGAAGATTATCACATGGAATCTTGATGGATGGGGAAATGTAAAAGCAAACTCTTGCAGTTCCCTGATGAGAGAATCCCAGTAATGGGTTCAATACCATGGTCCAGTTTCATCAGGATCAAGTACACTTCCTCGTTGTGCATGAGACTCAGCTTTCAATTTATGAAGCCAAAGAATTAGAATGTGTACACCAGGTTCTTCTCTCTCTCATCTAAGCTTTCTTCTTGTTGGTATGCTGTTTGGTCATGTAATCAGAATGTTTAATCTTCTCTTTTGTTTTCTCAGTGGGTTCCTGAAGATTCTTCAAGAATCTCGCAAGCAACATTCTCATGCGATAGCCACATGGTGTATGCCTGCTTTGTAGATGGGAAAGTGGCGATATTTGGTGCTTCAGATCTTGAATTAAAATGCCATATCCTTCCCACTACGTATATCCCTCCTACTGCAAGGTATATCAACATGGTTCATGCATCAATTGCATAGCCTTCCCCTTTTCTCTGAATTCCTATTTTTAACCATTTATGTCATCTACACGTTTTAATGTTACGACTGATACGATTATATGACACAAAAGGATGTGACGAAAGTAACTAAAATTTGGGGTGAGCGGCATGGTATGGTGCGACACTAACCGAAAATGTTACAAAACAAAATTTAAAATGTACTTACTAACCTAAAATGTATTTTTTGATAACATTTTTAGTTGGCTGTTAAGTATCGATATTTGACTCCGAGTATCAATACTTGTCGTGTTAAACATCAATCTAAAATGTTATAAAAAAAAAAAATTTTATAAATATTTAACATTTTAATGGATAAATATAACAATTTAAGAGTCACACCATAGCCGTTCTATAACCTGCTCCACCTTAGATTCTGCCTTAAACTTTGACAAACATTACAAAAAATAATATGGATAAGTAAAATACAAAATATTAATGTATCAAATGGATATTAACTAGAACTGATTTCTTAGTAGCTTTTCTGATTATTACCGATGGTGGGTGCAGATTAAATGTGTACCCCAATGCCATAGCTGCACATCCACAGAAACCAACCCAATTTGCAGTGGGGCTGACAGATGGAGCGATCATCGTTTTTGAGCCTCATAAACCTGGTAATTCGTGGTACCTGGATGAATAGAGTCAGCAACTGCAAGCAGCTGCTTGCTCCAAGATGATTAAAACTAAAAAGTGAAAATATTTTGAACTTTTCATATATTTATACACATTATATATTTCTTAGATTTGACAATCTTTATACATATCTTGTTATTTGTGAATATTTGTTTGTCTTAGATTGCCTTATATATATATCTTCTTTTCGTGTTTTTCTAATGAATTATACATATCTTTTAATGATTTTTTTGTTTAATGAATTATACATATCTTCATATAAATCAAAAGAATTTTGATTGAATTAGTTCAATTTAAAAAATCTCAATCGTTTATCAAACCACCTAATGTTTAAATCAAATTCAAACTCGAATCATTTTAGAATTCATATTGTTTTGAGTTAGAATAATTTTGATTTTTCGAGACAAGTCATTACATTCAAATTATTGAGTTTTTTTTTACTAAAGGTTCAAATTATTGAGTTTTAAGTCACTTTTAATTTGAATTAAATCGTTTTAAATTTCAATCAAAGTCATTTTAGGATTCATATTGTTTTTTATTATTAGTAGTCAAATCATTTAATTATTACTGCAACAAGTAAAAGTGTTATCAATTTAGAGTTGAGACTTGCTAATTATATTATAAAAATAATAATTTAATAAAAGGATTGAATTTCAAATTTCAACTAATTTATCTTTTAAAACTATTAACCTTAATTCTTAAGTATTTACTTTAATCTAGATTTAGCCAAATTGAGTGCTCGGACACAGCAAGCAAACATGACCATTTTCTTCTCCTTGTTGAGGTTCATCTTCTCTAATGGATATTCTGAAAATATAATATGAAAATAGTGTTTAAATATTGAATTAATTGGCATGCATATGCAAGCTATAAAATAGGGAAAATACCACCGTCCATGAATTGGTGAGTGGCCGTTACGGGAATAAAGATGATTTTATTATTATTTTATCTATCAATAAATTGATATAATTGGCCCCTTTTTTAACGGTCAAGAAGCAGCTGGATCCACGTAGGCTAAAGCAAGTGAGCTGTAAACGGCCGGCAAATTAATTTTTAAATAAATTAAATAGAGGCTTTGGAAAAAAAATTCTTATTATACCAAACCTTAGCATTTCTTATTATACCAGCATTTCTCATTTAGAAGGAAAAAAAAAAAAAACCATCCTCCCATGGCTGCCACACCACATGCTAAAGAAACATGCCCATTAACAGCTGAAAACGAAGACTACTCCCATGAACTCCAAGACCCGATCTCGTCATCCGGTTGCGCCGGGTGTTTCCGGGGACTTTTCGGGTGGCGGCACCGATACTTGCTCCAATCCGAGGAGATGAGAGAGAGTTGGGTCAAGAGAAAGGCCAAGAAACTGCAGGAGATATCAGAGGTATTGGCGGGTCCGAGGTGGAAGAATTTCATCAGAAGGTTTAGTATTTATGGGATCAACAAGAAAAGGAGGTCGACGACGATGCAGTACGATATCCAAAGCTATGAACTCAATTTCGATGAAGGGGTCCATAGGGAAGCCGATGCTGTATCTGGGTTTCTCTGCTCGATTTGCAGCTCCATCCGCGATGAACAAAGAGTAGCTTTGGGGAACTGCAATATAAAAATCCTGCGTTTTTTTTTATCCTTTTAAACTAATATAGCAGAAGTAAACTATGATCGAGTGATTCTTTTTTGTATATTGTTCATCTCTGATTCAAGTTTCATATACAGCATACACATTCAATAATGTTATTTGTTAATAAATCGGAATCGTTAAGTTTATTAGATCAAATTTTGTTATCAGTTCTTGTTTGCGAATAAATTAGTATTAGTCAATAAACAACAGGTAATTAAAGTTTTCAGTTGACGTATTCTCCTTTTCCTAAGTTATAGGTTTAACTTTTGGTAGGAACAAAATTTCTTTTTCTCTCCCTTAAATAAAATTTATTCAAAAAAAATATTAAAAGATGTCAATTAAAAGCTTTTAACCGCTTACGCTAAAAATTACCGACTTCTCCTATACGACTCCTTTTAGTCAAAATCGACTAAGTTATAATGTAAGAACTAAATCATATTTGTATACGGCACAAGAACTAATGACAGAATTCGAATTTTGTTGGTGTAATTTATGTTCATTTTATAATAAAATTTGTTACTTTTCTTTTTAACAATATAGTCAACCTCTTAATTTTTACCGTAATATATTATTTCCGTAGGCTATTAGGTTAGGTCAAAAACGCTATCAAATGAATTTAAGGAATAAAATTTTTCTGTCCCTTTTTGATGCTTTATTTATGCTCTTACACTAAAAATTTAAATTTAAAAGTTAAGGTTAAAATTTAATGTTATAGTTTAAAGAATCTAGGGTAATATGTATTCTTTTGGGTTTAGAATTTAAAGTTTAGGTTTTAAAATTTCCAATTAGAATTTAAAATTTAACTTTTTTAGTGTTGAAAATAAGAAAGAAACGCCGAAAATTAGTATGTTGGTCAAGATTGAGACTTAAAAATTACGAGATAAGACAATTTGGATTTCAATTACTTTAAATTTGAATTATTATTTTTTAAATATGTTGATATGATTACAAGGTAATATCTATTCAATTTTTTTAGTTCTTTAATAACGCACACATATAATGCCCGGACATAAATCACCTAAATAAAATACATCATCTTTTATCATTATAATCACTCTACGAGTTTGAATCATTTTGAGTCGAAGATGTTCGAGAATTAAAAGGGATATATGTAGAGATTTATTTAGTATGTTTGCTTGTTAAATAAAGAGGAGAGATTTTGGGGATCTTCAAACTTCCTCAAAAGTAAACCAAAAACCAAAGTCAAATATAGTGGACAGGACATCCACAATTCAAAAATCTCACCAACTCTATCAGGAAAAAACTGCACCTAAAGTTAAAGACACTTGACTCCCAAAGCTTTTATTATTCTAAATATATGGCAATGAAAATACTAGGAAATAAACATTGAATATAACCATTAGCAAATTTATATAAGGAGGAGGATGAAGTGTCCGGATCGATCACACGACTAATGTCAACCAGGGATAAAACAATATCATTTGTCGATACAACACAGACTTCGTTGACGAACGATGACACATGCGAGCGAACGAACGACGAAGAACATCACGAATCCAATTTCATGATTAAAAGCAAAGAATAATAGAAAAAAAGGGGGCAAAGCCTTTCAAGAAGGCATGTCTGCAACCAAATGTGAACCCTTTATATGTCATTTTTGCTGCAAATTCAAACTCTAGAGAAAAAGCTATATGATGACTTTATTACACTGTACACTCACTACCCTTATACACAAATATAAAGACAATAAGTGAACAAAAATTCATAATCTATGTAAATTATTGCATCAGCCAGCATATTGCACCAATGCATACCTGCAAAAACAGGGCTTCGAATCGGGTTTCATCCACTACCACAACAACAACATCATCTATGTAAATTAGCCCTTTTCTTCATGTAACCCTATACCGTTGTGAAAATTTTCTATGTAGTATGTTTGATTTTGTCATCGAAATGTAAGGAGATGTCATTCCGCGATTGATATCCGATCGAGAAGATGATCATCGTTGTGTGTTTGTCACTTTTCACCTGCATTACTTCTTTTGAAAATTACAGTTGGTATATGAAACTGAAAAGCTCTAAACAAAATGGCTACAGATTTAAAAACAAGACATGAATGATGTTCCACGTACCTTTTACGTTTGCTCTTCAAGACAGTTGAAGTCGATGCATTGCTATGCCAGTTCCTCTTCCTTTGATTGATGAACCAATTGTTTATCTGTTTTAGTTGTAAACCTGTTTCTTGAACCAACCTCGCCTTATCTTCTTCCTGAAATATTTATATGAAGTTGGTTAATTCGGTTATTGATATAAACACCGACATGTTTTAATCAACTCCCTCAACCTACCTAAACCCGACACCAAATGAACTAAAATAATTCGATTCAGTTGATTAACTTGATTTTAAACGAATTCTGTGCATCCTAAGGGATAGAACTTACAGTAGGGTATGGCCACTTGGAATGTGCCTGCCACCAAGCTTTCAAAACTGATGTTGTATCACCAGGAAGCTTTCCTGCTCTTCTCTTGCGTAAAATTTCCTCCCTTATGTCAATAATTTTCTCCTTGTAACCCTACAAGGAATGTAAACAATGAGTTGCAACATAAAAAAAAATCTCTAAAAACAATGTTTTTTTATTCATTAATTTCATTACCTGTTTGAGTTCATGTTTCAGTTCTTGCCTCACACGCTCCATCAAAGACCTTTCACTCTCGGTCGGGACAAGAGGTCCGAATCCCATGGAATCTGGACCATCGAAACCTCCATCGAACAAGTTGGCATCACTGTCCACTTGGTCTTCATCGTCATCAGACATCGTTGCCCCTGTTCCTTCCCCCGGAGAAACTCCTGTTTATGTGTGTCAAAACAGAAACGACTGCGGTGAGTGTCGGATATTGGCATCCATCGAACACAATGCAAATCGTTGGAAGTAAGAATATTAATGCACGTCAACTGCTTGACATTTAAACTAATATACCCGTTAAGCTCTGTAAGGATTGTTCAATTTCCCAGCATGCCATAACTGCTTCCATTGCATGGACCCGGACATGTTGTTGCAGTTGTTCTTTAAATGAACATAGCAACAGAACATAATGCGTCTACATTAAGGGAAGAGAAAAGTTATGAAATTGTCTTCAATAACAGCTTTAAAATACAAAAGATTCATTAAAATTTGCAAGTCATAACAATGTCTAAAACAAGTGTAAGATCCAATCATGAGAATTAAAGCTCAGAGAAATAAATTGGTCATAAACTTCAAAATGTTTTGACTTATGATTAGAAATTAGACTGACAAAAAGACATGATTAATTGATGCGATGACTCAAATTAGAACGATTTGAAGCTCGGGTCTAATTTAGAATATGAGTCATATTTGATGAAATTAACTCAAAAAAAAAACTAAGATATAAATGGAACACTCTGTTTTAATTAGTAACTGTCAAAACAGAGTGATGGAAATTCCATTATCAGCAAAACATGGGAAAATGAACATAAGATTTCAAAGTTTTTCATTGTCTTCTTACTATTGTCAAAAAAACATTTGTCGGTGCATCGAACACCACTGAATTTAATCACAAATGTTTTGAAATGATGAAATAACAAAACTTAAAAGAACCCAGAAAAAGCAATTATGAATGGTTTTACCATGAATTGATCGAGCTCTTTGTCATCAGCAACCAAGCCCTGAGCTCCGCCGCCGAGAGCCGAGTACTTGGCCACTACATGCTGAGACTGAGCCAGCTGGGCGTCGATCCTCGGGAGCTGATCCACCGGCGTGGCGGTCCTAAGACACGACACGTGTGCTGACAGTAGTTGCTCGTACAAAGGGTGCGCTAGTATCTCCGCCTTACACCTAGCATTTTGCCAATTCACGGCCCCATCTCCTCCACTTTCCACTACGACACCTTCACTCTTTGTTGTTATTCAAAGTCCCGCTGTTACTGTTCTTCAGATCCCCCGATTCCACGGCAATCATGGAGTCCCCACCACCTCCTGCTGCGGTGACCGCCGCGTCGCCGATCACGTCGCTGTGTTTCGGTGAAGAAGCGAAGACGAAGAACGTGATAGCCACCGGTTTTGAGCTTGTGGAACCGTGGGGGTGGAGTCTGAACCAGTTTCGGTAGTATGAAGGTTTAGGAAGCTATGGTCAGAGAATTGACCACCGTGCGGCTGCGAACGGAGGAGGGCCGTGTTCAACCAGTTGGGACCGGCTGTTTCCTCCAGTTGCTCCGCTTGTTGCTGCTCGTCGGTGAAGTGATGGAGAGGAAGATCATGGGAAAGATGGTCGTTGTGGTGAAACGCCATGGAAACGGGTACCAAAGAGAGGAACACGACGACGTTTCGTATGATTACGAATTCATGGTTGTTTGATAGAGAGAGAAAGCGAATGGGAAAAGGTTGTAGTCTTAGTATTTATAGAGAGAGAAAGCAAAGAAAACACAAAGGTGAGGGCTTTGGCTTTAAAGCATATGTGGTGTAAGAATTTTAACGATCCAAGTTACTGTAAGAAACGTGTTTGATGAGAGAGTAAGGGACGGAAAAGAAGCTGTTTTCAGGTCAATAAACATTGCTTTTATATATTATGAAAATGGTGAAAGGGAACCATTTTCATTGTGTGTCACGGGGGAATAAAAAAAAATTACATGTGTATTTATATGTTAAAATTTAAGTTGAGTCAAAACGATTCTTGTCTGAAGAGATAAACTTTTTCGACGTTGTTTTTCCAACCATAAATTTAAAAGAAAAAAAGAGAGAGATTAGATAAAATATTAAATTCTTTAACACTCGACTCAACGATGCATTAACAGCAAAACAAAAGTGTATAGGTTGATGAGTGAATGTGTTGTTTCGATCTTGCAGCAATTGTATTTATGTTATTGGGTTACTGTGCCAAAAGAAGAAGAAGAAGGAAATGATGTTTCTTGTTTTTTTTAGGGTTCAATAGTAAAATCAGCAGTAATGCTACTAATAAGGGGAACTGCTAATGCTACAGCTAGAATATGTCACTAGGGTTTCAAACAGAGCTCTAGAAAACACCTATGGACCACTTCCAATTTTGGGTCATAAATGTAAATCAACACCAAATAAGTGTTTATGATTCATAAAACTAAACGACAGACATCAAACTTGTCTTTTTTGCTGTTCTAGTAGTAATTGTGTAGTAAGAAAAGCAGTTGTATGATATCATCGATTCTGGCAGCGTGTTTTCCACGTATTTTAACGGAGAGAGTTGAAAAAACCGGCGTTAGGAGTAGGCGCCCTCAGGCTCAGCAATTTGAATAGAAACGTCGCAAAAAGGGGGCGGGGGACAATAAATGACGTTGTTTCTCTCTCCGTCACTCGCGGGACGGCGACGAGGTTAAATAAAATATTTATATCTTGCTGATTTGCCCCGACTTTAATTTTTTTATGTACATGTGTTATTATTTGGTAATATCAGTTGAATATTTGAGTTTGATTTTGAGACGTATCTTTTAAGAGGTTAGTAGAGATTATAATTCTTTTAAAATTTTGCAAAATACAAATTTTGCACTTAAAATTTAAATTTAATCCTTCAAAAATTTTAAAAATATTTATTAAGTTTTAAAATTTTAATATTTTTAATTAAATTTCCTTTTTTTAAAATATTTTGTTAAATCTCTTAAAATTTTTAAATTTTTAATTAAACCCTCAAATATTTTGAAAATTTTTGTTTAAGCCTTCATTTTTAAAAAAAAATTAAGCTGACCACCTCAAATTTTTTACTTCAAGTTCCGCACACTAATTTAATTTATATTTAAATGTAGTGTTATATTTTGAAATAAAAAAAATATTAATCAAAGTTGATAATATTTATAATATATTTATATTTGGAGTTTAATTATTAAATAATGATATTATATAAGAACACATAACAATTATTTATTCTGTTTGTAGTGTTTTTAATTTTACTACATATAAAATGATAATCCATTGACAATATATTACTTTTTTAAAAATAACAAAAATACTAATAATGCTTGTGTATTTTTTTTTTACAATAATGCTTGTGTATGTTTTTAGCAATGTTATTCTAGTTTGATTTGATGGATAATTTCTATATTTTAGAAATAGGATAATTATTTGATACACTGGCGATAGAAACCAACAGTTTTCGGAAGCACCTTAATTTTAGGGTTTAGGGACTCAATTTAGAGTGTAGGGTTTAGAGATTTAGGTTAAGTAGTTTAGAATTTAGGGACTGTGAATAGGATCTAGAGTTTAGGGTTAGAATTTAAAATTTATAGGTTAACACCTAAATCCTCAACATATTACACTAAAACCTAAACCCTAACCTCTAAACTCTAAATACTAAAACTAACCCCTAAATTCTAAACCCCTACACCCTAAACTAAGTCTCTAAATCCTAAAACTAAAGCGCTTGTGAAAATTAAAAATTTTCACCGCCAGTGTATCGAGTATAAATCCTTAAAAATAAGTACCTCGTGTATTAATGGTGAAGTTTTTCTACACGAGGCATTATTTTAATGTTAAGTGTCATTAATTGCTTAGTTAGATGTTAATTAAAGACATATGAAGATGATTTAAAATCATGTGACAAATGATAATTCAATAAATTATATTTTAAAATATTAAGGATGCGTTTGGATGGTGAGAATTTGAAAAAGAAATTTATTTGTAGAAAGACTTAAAATTTCTAAAATAAAATTTTATTATTTGACAAAATAATAAATATTTTTAAAAAAATAGAATTTGAAAGAACTTTAAATGGTTTTCTCTTATAAAAACTAATCTTTAAAGGTGAAATTTATATTTATTGGTATGTTTTTCTTCTAAGTTATGTATGTAAGCTTTTTAATTTTGTTTTATAGAACTGCATTAATAACGCTGAACAAGGTCGTTAACCAAATCTTAGTGGATGATAATTTTTTTAGAATAATTTTTACTTAGGGGAGGGGAAAGAGAAATTTACTCTTAATGGGTCTATAATTTATGATTTAGAAAGAAAAAATATATCAACTGAAATCTTTCAACCACTTACTCTAAAGTTTATTGACAGTGATCATTAGAGTTATAAACTCAAGTCAAATGCTATAGCTCTATTTAATTAATAGTTGTGGTCCGTGACTGTAAAGATATGCTTGTTTTATTAGATATTACTAAGTAGTAAAATATAAGTCTTTTTGGTACATTTACACATGTTCGATTACAACAACTAACTTCTACTACTTATTTATATCTTTTATTTTTGATTAAATATAGAGATTATATTCTCATGTCCGGATTCGAATCTATACAATATGAGGTAATATGAGCACTCTTAGCCACTATGCTAATTAGTGGATCTCTATTTATATATTTTATTTGATTCTTAAAAAAATGAATGTACACGCTATTCAATTTAAATTATAAAGTTAATTATTTAATCTAGGCTTAGTAGCCAAATAAGTGCCTAAACTATACCTTTCTTTTGAATTAATTTTTAAATAAAATTCAAAATTTATAAAAAAAATAAACATCCTTCAATTTTTATAAAATAATCCCAAATCCCTAACCCAAAATCTTCAAATTACCGTCGATGATGCCATTGACTGCCTCGTCGGAGACCACCACTACCCCGCCGGACCATCATGACCATTCCCCCCAACCACTCATCGTCATTAATCTATGACAGGTGTGCCGATCGGCTTCCTTTTCACGAGTCTGGCTTCCTTCGACGTTAGGAAGCCGATTGGCACACCTACCGTCGGTTACTGGCGATGGTTGGTTGGGGGAAATAGTCGTGGTGGTCCGAAGACAGATATGGCGAGACCATCGGCGGCGGAATCGGCTGGGGAAGTTAGGGATTTCATTTTGTGAGTTTTTGAAATTTTAGGGTTTTTTATAAATTAATTTAAAGGAAAAAATAAAAAAATTATATATATATTTAAAAAGAAACGGTAGTTAACAGTTAGGCGCCTAAAATGACCGAAATGAAAGTTTAAACACCTATTTAAAATAAAAAATAATTTATGCACCAAAAGTGAGCCACAAGTATAGTTTGGGCACATATTTGGCTATTAGGCCTTTAATCTATTAAGCGGGGAAAATATATTTTTTAATTTTGTTCGTACTTTTATTTTGATCGTTTAACTCCGAATTTTTCAATTTTATTATTAAACTTTGGAGTTTTTGCTATTTTAGGTCACTTAACGGTAAGTCTTCAATGTCATTTAAATATTCTTGATAAAATTGTGCCCAAAAAATGAAACTTTCCACTCAAAACCAAAATTCCACTCCCTTTTGATGCACCGAAGTGATAATATTTTTCACCAAATCAATCGGTGGGAATATCGAGGACGAGAACAAAGAATATATCTTGATTTCATGTTAATCAGCCGGTAAAATTTACTAATTGGACCAATATAAGACTAAAGTTTTGTTTGGAGTAGTATTGATTTTGAGTAAAACCAAACTAGAAAGAAGAAAAAAAAAGTTCAATATTAGATACATAGCAAATGGTAGCCCAAGGGTGGTGGAGAACGATGTTAGTCGTGGGTTAAGAAGAAAACTTAAAAGATTTAGGTTAATTTTATATATAAATATCTCAAAATACAATGTTTTGGTACTAATGTTAAACTCTGAACGGCTTTTAAAAATAAATGATAAAATTCAAACAAAATTAAAACGCGAATGAAATTGAGCGTTCACCAAATTATAATTTAGCCATTAAAAAACAGTTAACTAATTATTTAAACTAATTATTTAAACTATGCTTTTTTAAAACAAATTTACAACATCAAGATAATTTCTTCTCTCACATGGCGGCAGATTTTATAACTAATTATTTAAACTATGCTTTTTTAAAACAAATTTACACACTAATATCATAATTTATGCATTCGTGGACTCCATCAAACAGTGAAGTGAATGGTCGTTTAAGGAACACGTGTCCAAGTCCAAACTCACATAAAAACAAAGAATCGGGTGCAACCCGGCCCATGTTTGGCTGGAGCATCCGCTACCTTTGTCAACATCAACCAGTAGGAGGTCGTCACGCTTGTCCATTTTTCTAAATCACATGCATGGACCCACACGCTTTACGGGACCCATTTGTTATTTTCAATTTGCCAGGAAAATATGCAATAAATTATAAAAATATATGTTTTGTTCGATAAATAACGAATAACTGACCGTTAATGGAGGGATATATTAGCTACTAGTGAATTATATTAATTAATTTAATTAATTATTTATATAAATATATTTAATAAAATTAATTAATTTTTATAATTATTAAAAATAAAAAAAAATTTATAACATTATATCCAAACTTTGAGAAATTAAAAAAAGAATATATTGTTATCTTCTGAATAGTTTATTAAAATTGATATGAACCAAATTTACCTACCATGAAATTTAAACCTATAATCAAGGACTGCTCTAGGGCCAAAGAAGGGCCAGAAAATGATAAAATTATTTTTCGATCCTTTAAAGTTTATAAAATTATAAATTTATCATATAATAGAACTTCGACCTCCCTAAATATTAATAATTTAATTCTAATTTCGTTTCCTTTCTTATATCAACACAAAAACTATGACCGAATTTTGATATTTTGGGTTAATTTTATATGTTTGACTATAAACTTTTTTTTTAATATAGTATAGAGTCAAGCCTGTCTCTTATCGTAAATCGAAGAATGTTGAATATTTAAATTGTCTATCTCATGTCATCTTGCATGTTACACCAATAGTATACCAGCCGAACTAAACTAGATAGACCTGACTATAAACCTTACATTCAAGTAACGAGGCCAAATAGAAGCAAGCAACGGAAGGCTTTTTTTCACACAAAGTGGTGTAGGAATCAGACAATCCGTTCAAATTACAAAACATTGAATTTGACAAAAGAAAATAAAAAAGGATCCCAAATTCTTAATAGGTTTAAAGCACCAAAAACGAAAGAAATAGATGGAAAGAACCATCAAATTCCGTTAGGCGTGACAAGATTTGTATTTTTGCCCCCACCAAATCGATGTGACTCGCCTTATCCACAAGGGGTGAAATTTGTTCCATGTTTTCGTGTACAAACAAGACTTTTATTTTGTTTCAAATGTGGATTTGTCAACAAAAAACAACGGTGCAAGTTAAAAAAAAAAACTAATTATCATTTTTCACATGTTAGATCGAGTGATATAAAGTTTAATGTTTTAAAATAAAACAATCTCTCATTTTAATGTCCGATTTAGCTTGATCTGAATTAATCAAGGTCTAAGGTGATTATCAAATATTAGATCTTAGACCCAAAAAATATCAACCCTTGTTAGGTCAAATAATAAGAATTTGGACCTTTCTTAAACAAAGTTTCGGTTTGAAATTTATAAATGACAAAAAACTACACTAGGGGAATTTATTTCTCATTTAATGGTTTGATTTGATTAAAAAATTAATTAAAATTTATCGTGACTATAAAATATCGAGAGTCTCAAACCTATGCAAAATAATGGGTATCTAATATGGTACAATTATTAGGGAATTTGGGGCTAAAAAGAAAGCTTTGGGTTGTATCAAGAAATGCACAAATATGAATCATTTAGGGCAAGCGAGCTACTTTCATTGAATAAGAAGATGCTCTCTTTTCTTTTTCTCATTATTATTGCACGGCATTTCAATCAAATCTTGTGGAGATTGATGTGTTTATTTGATAAAAGATACTAGGGTAAAGTACATAAATGGTCATTAAACTATACTTAAAAATACAAAACGGTCACCAAACTTTTAAAAATTACGTAATAGTTATTAAACTTTAGTTTTTATTGCAAAATGGTCATTTGGCCGTTAACTGTTGTTAATTGGGAGACACAACGGTTACAAAAATTTGTATGATAATATATTTAATCATCAATATTTACGCATTCAATCAATTTAGGCATCAACAATGAAGGTTAAATTATGAATAAATTGATTAAATGTGTCAATATGGAGTATTAAATGTTATATTATTCAAATTTTGTAACCGTCACGTCACCCAATTAACGACAGTTAACAGTTCAGTGACCATTTTGAAACAAAAATGAAAGTTTAATGCCCATTATATAACATTTGAAAGTTTGATGACTATTTTTATATTTTTAGAGATAGTTTAGTGACCATTTGTGTACTTTACAAAAGATATTAATTGGACAAGATATGAGCTTTTTAAGAGGGTGAGAATGTGCCTAAAATTTGGGGAATTTTTAGCCATGGTGATTTCGGTCCCCCCACTTCCCATTCTTGGTTTTATGTTCCCTTTACAATTGTCCCCCCAACCTTAGCCTCAAAATTAGGCTTTGTTTCTTCATGGACCACAATTGCACTTTGCAACTTGCCATTTGGATCCATGATTCTAAAAACTAGATGGGATTAGCTTGTTCGTTGATTGAATAAAATATTAATTGACCTACAATTTGTGAGCTTCTTCAATCATGATCTCTTTACTCCCCCACTCCAAAACAATGCAAAACCCTACGGGAATTTATTATATGACCTTCTTTGTTTGTAGAATCTTAAAGTAATCAATCACTGGGATTTATCGATATCAAAAGGTTGGATTCTTTTTTTAAATATTTTTATTACATGACCAATGGCTTTGATGATGTCACGCCGTTTTCTTGCTCGATGAAACTTAACAATGTCGTGGTCAAACAAGTAGTATTAATGAAAGCTAACTGTCTCTCAACCACATGGAAGCCATGGAAAGGGATTGAACAATAATAATCGCATGTTTTGAAACTGAATCCTTCATAAATGTGACATGGGCCGCCAGTTCGAACCCGAGTCATATGCGCAATTAGCTGCCGAAAGGGGTTCCGATAGAGGAATTGGGCGTGAAAAGACCACCAGACTTAGCCCGATCCATGAGAGATTCTGGAATGTTCTAGAAGATGCCATTATCCATTTGATTTATTTGAATTATTTCAAATGTTTTATTTACATAATGTTAGAGATAATTAGAGATTTTGTAAAGATATGATGTAATCTCGTCCGTCGATGTAAATCAGTTTTGACCGGCAGATCTGGGGGAGTTCAACTATAAATAGAGGCTCCTCACCTCACTTGTAAATCACTCAATCTTTTATCTTCAGAGTAATCAAGACATTCTCTCTAAAAATCCTTTTAGTTGTTTTTCGTGTTCTTGGTTTTCTTCTTTTGGTTTGCAAGGCCATTCTCTATAGTTTGCTTCCGCTTAGAACGATCTTGCGTTCTTAGTGCCTTGGAAGTTTTGATCTTCTAGAGTGAGAATTCAAGCTTACTTAGTCGTTTATCTAAGGAACATTGACTAAGGTCGCGCGGTTTCTTAGGTCAAAATTCTAGCCCCGTGACAGTTGGTATCAGAGCGAGTGTTCCTGAAAAGCACTAAATTGAGATGGCACCAAAAAAAGGAGAAGTTATTACAGCACAAAAGGGTGCGGAGTCCCAGGCTGCCGAAGGAAAGCGAGGGAGTTCGAGAGATATCCTCACGTCGTTAGAGGGTAAGGTAACCTGACTTGAGGAATTAGTGAAGAACTCGATTGAGCGACTTGATGCGGTTGATACACGCTTCGAGGAGCAGGACAACAAGAGGGACCATCTCAAGGGAGAGATGGAGGAACTTCTCACGAATTTATTCGAGATGTTGGGTAATATAGGTGATGCGCTTGAGGCCGAGTTGCAGGCTGTGAAGATGGAGATGGAAGAGATGAAGACAGAGATGTTCTTAGTTAAAGCTGCCTTAAAGAATGTAGCAGGGCCCGCTGTGTCCAAGCTAAGGAAGAACATCCCAAAGCCGAAGTAGTTTAAGGGGAACCGATCGGCTCAAGATGTTGAGAACTTCGTGTGGAGCATAGAATAGTATTTTCGAGCCATGGGCATTAAGGATAATGCGAAAAAGGTAACTATTGCTTCTATGTATTTAACTGACGTCGCTCTTTTGTGGTGGCGACACAGATGCTCTGAGGAGAAGAGCCAAGACATTCTTATTGAGACATAGAAGGAGTTTCAAGTTGAGCTTAAAGATCAGTTCTATCCAAGCAACGCCCAACACGAGACTCGAAAAAAGTTGCAGCAACTTAGACATGACGGTTCCATCACTGAGTATGCCAGAGAGTTCATTGAGCTCAAGCTCTAAATCCCGAACTTGAGTGAAGACGAGGGCTTCTTTACTTTCATACATGGACTCCAACGATGGGCCCAAATAGAGTTGATGCATAGGAGAGTGCATGATCTTTTCAAAGCATTGACCGCAGCTGAATCCATTGCACAATTTGAAGTTGGAAAATCTAAGTCTTTCAAGCCCCGTAGCAAGGACAATAGTGGGGGAGACGATGATGATCATCATTGCAGTGATGGTGACGAAAAACCCAACAAGTTCGTCAGACCATTGGAGAAGAAAGAACGAGGACCCGTAAGGTGCTACCGTTGTGATGGTCCTCACCTGGTGAAAGACTGTCCCAAGAATAACCGCCTCGATGCCATCGTCGATGGGACGACGAGCAAGACGAAGGGGAATGTAGACTTGGTGCGATTGCGAGTGTCAAAGCAATCGAGCCAAGAGTAGAAGGGAAGCAATTGAAGTGTTACTGATGCAAGGGGCCTCATTTGGTAAGAGAGTGCCTGCATCGAGTCAAGAAGTCCAAGGAGGATGAGCCTGAGAGTGATGAGGCTGCGAGACTTGGCTCGATGATTTTGAGTTCTGCCAAGGCGAAGAAGGACCAAAAGCAGAATGGGTTGATGCTTGTCGACATCAACGTGGCAGGACGATCGATGAGTGCTTTGGTAGACACCGGAGCAAGCGATATATTCATGTCCAAGAAAGCTGTTGGGAAGCTTGGTCTTGAAGTTATGGATTCAACCAATTGTCCAAGAAGCTCGAATGAGGATTTTAGTGATATCGGCTTAAGGTTAGTACACCTCGAACTCTTATTGTTTCATGAGCATCATAAATGTGATTACTTTGCGTGTTAGTATATGTAAAATAGGTAGACGATGAATAAATATAAGTAGAGACACAATATTTATGAGATGTATGATGATGATGTGAATATGTTGAGACTTGCGGGAGGCTTTAGAGACTGTATAGGGTTTGGGATGATCGTATAATCACTTGATGATTGTTTGATTGATTGATAATTGCGATGCCTTGTATACTCTTTCAAATAGATTAATGTATTCCATGGAATTTGGGTAAGGGATGTATAAGGGTAATATTTAAATAAATGTTTATGCATCCAATAATTAATATTAATTGAACGAATGCATTAGTAAACAAAACCTAATGAGTTTCATAAGCTTTAGGGATCGATGAAAGTATTGTAAAATCGTAATTTATAGAAATCGTGCGAACCCATGTATAGGGTATCGATACAAGCTTCGACCGTACCGGTACGCGATTGAGGATCGTATCGGTACAGGTCGACCCACACCGGTACTTGTAAAAATCAAAGATTTCTTATAAGCTATATTAGTATCGATACGCGTATGAGTACAAGTACCAGGGGTATTATTCGATACTTGTCTTTGAGTACCAGTACCCACTGAACGGAATAATCTATAATACTAATAAAGGGTCAAAATTTGACGTGAGATGTTAATAAAATAAATGGACTAATAGAAACAATTAACGAGGTTGAGAATGTACACCTCTTTAATAATTAATAACTTGGTAAACATTGGTAGATTGTTGGTAATAGCAACCATAAGGATCCTTGGTGGATCGTATGATACTGTGTGCTGTGTGGTAGATGTGTCATTGCTATGTGCTAATATGGACACCTAGATGATTGAATCATCTTGATTGATGGGTTTCGAATACCCAGTAAGAGATAGGATGTGTTGCAACACCATGGTTAAATATTCTGAATATATGAACTCGATGCTTAGTGAGATCGAGACTCATTCGAAGATACTTGATGAGAGATTCTGAGCATGGGTGTATGTATCCCGACGTTTAGTGGTACTGGGCCTCACCCCAAATAGTGTATGGTATCGATACTTAGTAAAACCAGGCCTAGCTCAGAGTCTATGATCTTGATGCTTAGTGGGATCATGCCTCACTCCTATATTGTAGTATAATGCTTATATGTTTCCTTGTTGTGCTATAGGATTATGCGGCTAGAGGTAGTGCTATATATGATGTTGTATTGCCATGTTATGAGTATAGTTGGGCCTTGTGTGCCACATATGTTGATTACTATGATGAGAGCATGTATTTACTGACTAGTGGTAGCGTCACGTGTTTATTTATCTTTCATTATTACTCGTGCTAGCTTGCATGCTTATGTTATGGTTATCATAAAGTATAGTAGAGCAAATGTGTACCATTGAGCTTTGTAAGCTCAGCCCTCGAAATTTTTGTTTTCGTGCGTAGGTTAATTGTCATAATTGTGGGAATCGATGAGCATTATCGGTACGTGATTCTAGTATGTGGTGATCTTAAGAGTATGATACTTGTGTTTAGTGGATTATGTATTCATAGGACCTTACGTGGTGGAGTCTATAATTATTATTTTTGAAATTAAATTATTCAAATCGAATGTTCAAATGTTTTAAATTTAAATTAGAGCTACTATTTTAATCATTTATTTATATTTTCAACTGTTGGCTTTAAATGTTTTAAGAAATACTTTATTTGACTAAACTAAATTGACATTTTTATGATTTTGGGTTGGGCTTGAAGCCCAAATATGACATATGGGTCGACCGGGCCTCACTTCTGTATTGTGGTATAATGCTTATATGCTTCCTTGCTATGCTATATAATTAGGTGGCTAGAGGTAGCGCCGTATCTATATGATGTTGTATTACCATATTATGAGTATGGTTGGCGCTTGTGTGCCACGTATGCTGATTGCTATGATGAGAGCATGTGTTTAGGTGACTAGTGATAGCGCCACGTGTTTATTTATCTTCCCTTATTGTTCGTGCTAGCTTACATGCTTATGTTTATAATTAGCATAAAGTATAGTAGAGTAGATGTGTACCAATGAGCTCCGACTAATCGCGACTAACAAATCAGTTCAATTTCGTTAAAAAATAAACGGCCGATGACATAAGAATTAATAAAATTTGTATAATAACATATTTAACCTTTAACTTTTACATCCCTCAACTTTTACATTTTATTTTAATTTAGTCCTAAATTTAAAATTTTATGTCTAATATTTAAATATTACAACATTTTAGTCTCTTAAATCCTAAACTTCATCTTATTCCCTTCTAAAAAACAAACCTCCATTGATGTTAATGATAGCCATCTGCAACCCCATTTGTATGAGTAGTGAAAAGCTATTGGAGAATCAAAACCTCAATTGATGTTTACAGTAGCCATCTACGATGAGCTACCCACAGCAGGAGATGCATATTTTTTGTTTTTAGGAGGGAAGAAGATGGAGTTTAAGATTTAAGGACTAAAATGTTGTAGTATTTAAATGTTGAGAGCTAAAATTTTAAATTTAAGACCAAACTAAAATAAGATGTAAAGGTTAAGGGTTAAATCCATTCTTATACAGATTTTATTAACTGCCACATCATTAGCCGTTTGTTTTTTAATAGAATTAGACCAATTTGTTAGTGGCGATTAGTCAGGGGACCTATTTGTAACTTTTCATAGTCATGACTCAACAAAGAATTATGTCATAGTTGGGGGACCATTTATGTAGTTTACCCAAAAATTAAATGGGAAGGTAGGTTTTGTAATTACCAAGGGAATGAATGGTCATTTTTGGAATAAGAAAGGACTTGGGTAATATCAGAGAAGATGGACAGACAAAAAGACAGGTGGAGCTAAACTATATGTGAACGTGTCAAGCGAGTAATGCGTTGACGTAGACGCGCCGACTCGCAGTGCATTAAGCCTCGCAATTTAACTACTCGGTTATTGGGTGGCTACAAATATTTATGGACCGATATATAAGGCATTTACTTGGAAGCTTTCAAATTTAATAAAGTTTATTGGTTGTCAAATTATCGGTGCTAACTGCTAAGTAACTGTTTGTCTCGATATAATTATATTTCACTCGATTTATGTCTTTTATTAACTAAAAAATATTTTGATAAAAAAAACAAACTAAAAGTGGGCTTTTAGGCAAAGTCCAAGCTTTGGGAGAAACAAGGGTTTAGTGCAAGGTCAATTTCCCCAACTGTCCCAACAAGTCGATGATTAAAGCCTTTTTTTTTTTTGCCAGAAATTAAGCTCATTTTTAAATAAAGTTTTCTTTCTTCAATTTAGTACTTAATGTCCAATTAAATATATGAAATTGGTTTATTTGTTGAAATTGATGTATGAACTTTTTTGGTTTAATTTGGTACTAATATTTTTTTATTTAATTATTTGTTACATTTAAAATAAATACTTATATCATACATAATTTCAAAATTATTTCAAGTCAGCTTGAGCCGAACAATTCCAAATTCAAAATAATTTAAATTAAACTAAAAAATCAAGTACATACATTAATTTAAACTAAAAAAAGCCAAATTCAGATAACTAATTTTAAAAATATAAAACAAATCCATATACCTAAATATACATTTATCCTTATGATAATGAGCTTGTTATTTGGACTGAATCATATCAAATTTGTTCAATCATTAGTATATATAATTTCTTATACCATAAGAATCTTACAATTAAATAATTTTAGGAGATCTAACTTTAAATCACTTTGTCTGTAAGGTGTGTATAGATTATGAAAGGTAGGTGGATGCGTCTAGGCGATTGTAGGGCCATTTACTCATCTTTCCCAAATGTAGTGTTTGTTGGAATATCTTTGGTGTCTAACCACAATGTTGTTTCCACATTTCAAGACTTAGCCATGTGATAACTATTAGTATGCTTTATATTATCATTTACACAACTATTATTTGACAAATAAGAAACAAAATTAAAATAAAATTAAGAGCTTCCATATACTATTTTTTTTTTGGCCAAGACATATACTACAATTATTAGTATGGATTGTCGGTTGTAGGATGAACCGGACCTTGCAAATTTCATATTATCATACAATTTATATATATATTATATTTTCTATTTATGATATAATTTCTCACTCTAAAATTTTGTAAATTCGTATGTCTTAAATTTGTGATATTTTTTTAAAGATTTATATTCTAACATAAAATCTTGCATCCGTCTATGATCAGTTTACCTTAAGTTATTTGTAGCTTTTTTTTAAAAAAAATAACATGGACTTGTAGAAAGAAACCATTTCTCTATTAGACTGAATTGAATTAAATTCAAGTAGAGAGACTATTAAAACTGATTTATCACGAAAAGTATTGTAGTTTTGACTTACAATTCTTATATATTTTTTAAAACATAAATCTTTTAATAAAATAATAAAAAGAAAACCAATTATCGAACTCAAGTATGAATATAAAATCCAAAGTTGTATTCGACGAATGGAGGGACATTTAGTTTAATCATTTGGTAAAGTAATCACTTTCCTCACCATTTGTAATTTAATAAAGTAAAAAACCGTTGAGATTTCATCTCACAAAATTAGGTAGAATTGAGTTATGAATTCTATATGTTACTTTGTTTAATTATAAATTAACTTCACGTATCATAAACCCTTAAATTTTTATAAAAAAAATATTTATTTTTTAAAAAAAATTCATCCAATTAAGCTCTCGAACTAATAACTTGACAATTAAGTGTTTTGATCATTTTTTCTTAAAATATTGCCGCCATGGCACACACTATAATTCTGTCATATGACATTTACTAATTTTTTAAAAAAATTATTTTTTTATAATTTTTATAAGTTTTCTTTTAGATTTTTTATTTTTCAATTAATTTTTTAAATTAAATAATTTTTTTTAGAAATGTCAAGTTACAACACTATAACATGACATACTGCACCAACTAATCCAAAAAAAATATTAGATTTAACGATAAATATTGATAAAAGGGGTGAATCGATGAAATTTTAGAGTATAATAGCTTGGGTAGAAAAAGATTTATGGGCTTAATTAATTTTTTTTAAATTCATGGCCTTGTGATACTTTTAAGCCTTGTAAAATTCTTGTGTTATAGAGTTAGTACAACTCGAATTATTTAAAAAGTTTAATCTATATAAAAGTAAAGAGAGTTCAGATTTGTGTCTTACGTTTATATACAAATGTTTTATATGTAATAGGATATACATTATAATAATGTTTACACATCTTATAGATAAAATGTTCGAAAATAATTTTTAAAAAATAAAAATATTCTTTTTAATTGAGACCACTCGAAGATAAATTAATGTTGGGAGCGCATATAGTGGACTTTAGGCTAAGAAAACAACGTATAACATTCTTTTGGAACATTTTTGTTTAAATAACTGCCCCCGTGATTGTACTCCGAGTCTGCCACCATTAACAACACAAACAACCTTACTCTGCCATTAACAAAGGGATGGAAAAGAAGCTTCTGCCTCTGCTTATTTCAATCGTCTCTTTCTATCAAACCATTGTTGTTTTTGCCGTGCAAGGCTCTGTTTTGTCACGCATTTCCAGTCCTTTCTCCAATGCTTCAATGGCTGCCTTCTCTCCAGGTACTGAAACTGCACCCCATTGCTCCCCCCCCCCCTTGTTCTGGTAAGAAAGGTTGTTCCTTTAGCTTTATAAAGCGGTTACTGAAATGGCAGGGATTCGGCCGGGGAGTGAAGGGCACAGAAAAATGGATCCATCAAAGAAAATGTTAACAGCTCTCATTGTTGCTTGCTCTTCATTGGGTGCTATTTTCTCTTTGTTGTTTTGTTTATGGATTTGTTACAAGAAGAATTCACTCAAACCCACCAGAAATGATGCTAAGAGCTCAGGTATCTTCTTTTGAGCCATTTCCCAGTTTTGTTTTTTTTTCATAGTTTATGGTTTTTAAAAGTTCACTCAAAAGCTGCATTTTTTTTTTTGTGTGGTTAGATGCTGAAAAAGGGATTGCTTTGGCACCATTTTTGGTAAATTCAAGTCTATGAGGATGGTTTCCAAGGAGGGTTTTGCTTCATTTATGGATTACAAGACACTTGAACAATCTACAAACAAGTTTCATCAAAGTAATATTTTAGGAATTGGTGGATTTGGATGTGTTTACAGAGCTCAATTCGTTGATGGTTCTTATGCTGCTGTTAAGAAGTTGGACTGTAAAAACCAGGATGCAGAAAAAGAATTTCAGGTATTTTCTTTTTTATCAGTCCCTATGTGTTTTCCAGGATTCATCTTTTGATTTTGATGTTATTGTATGGAATTGCAGAATGAGGTGGATTTGCTATGTAAATTTAAGCATCCCAACATAATTTCACTGTTGGGTTTCAGCAGTGAAAACGAGACAAGGTTTATTGTATATGAATTAATGCAAAATGGTTCCTTGGAAACTCAGATACATGGTAATTACTCTCTCTCTTCAAATCTGGTAAACAGCTTAAGAAATGAACAATATAAAGAAATGTGTTAACCAATTTTTCTGGAAAATTTTAAATTATATCTCAGGACCTTCTCAGGGGTCATCATTAACTTGGGATAGAAGGATGAAAATTGCTTTGGATACAGCAAGGTAAGGCTTTTGTTTTCATTTTTACTTAGTCCTCTTAGTTAATGAATATTATTTAATCAAAGTTAACAATTGTTGACCAGAGGATTGGAATATCTGCATGAACATTGCAACCCACCAGTCATCCATAGAGATCTGAAATCATCTAATATTCTTTTGGATTCAAACTTCAATGCAAAGGTACATTCATTATTAATAAACCATTTGTTAGTATTAAAACTTTTAAGCTCACTTTTTTTTTCATTTTGTTTTGATCCAGCTCTCAGATTTTGGTCTTGCAGTAACTGATGCAGCCCATAACAAGAATAATTTGAAGCTTTCAGGCACTTTAGGTTATGTAGCTCCAGAATATCTTTTAGATGGTACATAGACACTATATCGGGTAAAATCGAACAATCGATTCCGACGGGTTTTTGTTCGTATTGTTCGCATTTGGTGTTATCTGTTTTTTTTTTTGTAGGGAAATTAACAGATAAGAGTGATGTCTATGCATTTGGTATTTTGTTGCTGGAACTATTATTGGGAAGAAAGCCTATAGAAAAGCTGGCACCAGCTCAATGCATATCTATTGTCACATGGGTACGCCTTGCTCGTATTTTAGTTCCGGTTATAGAAAACGATGGAATGTTTAGAAAATTTAATGCCATAACTATTATATGAATTTGCAGGTCATGCCTAAGCTTACTGACAGATCTCAACTCCCAAACATTGTGGATTCTGTGATAAAAAATACAATGGATTTGAAGCATTTATATCAGGTTGGTAAGCTGTTTAGTCCTCACTTTCGGAAAACCGATTCTGTTTATTTTGCTGAATTCGGATATAATTGCAAAGTTGGATTGTAATATTGCAGGTTGCAGCTGTAGCTGTGCTATGTATGCAACCTGGAACCAAGCTATCGTCCGTTGATAACAGATGTTCTCCACTCGCTTATCCCTCTTGTTCCTACGGAGCTTGGAGGGACCTTAAGAGTTTGACAATCTGCATAGTCCCTTGACCCAAAACCTACCTAGTTCGGACCTGACATATCTCGAAATCATTATCATACTTGGTTTGGGGTTTTCTTTCATAGATAAAATCATAGTTCCGCATCGGTTCGATTGCTTAATCACATAAAAACTTCTGATGATATTTGGAGTGAAGAGTGAAGACTTGATGGTCGCGACTGAGTAGAAGATTTTCTGATTGTTCATACATTTGTAAATTACACTACATATAAGATGCTTTATACTAGTTGAGTTTAACCATAACACTTCACATAATGCCAATGGCTAAAAAGACAAGATTTGCAGGTCAAAACATGAGCATTAGTCACTTAATCACAGTTAAATCGCATTATTACATGTTTTTTGCAAAATCACTTCAATGCTCATGATTTGCTGAACTCAACAAAATTCTGGAGCTATCATGATAAACTTTTCATTAATTTTAACTTACATTGTGGTATGAATCGATGATGGCATCTGCTAGATATTCACACTTGGCCAACGATAATCCTGCAAGGGATATCCTTCCATCCTTGGTCATATAAACATGCTTGTTCGTCATATTATCTCACTGTTAAGGGGAAAAACAATATCATAAGACAAAGATCAATATCGGACATATGCTCGACACATTGAGTATATATGTGTTGGACGCATGCTAGAGTAAGGTCGGAACAGGCCATTACCTGAGCTCTGTTTAAGCTTGTGAATGAAAACATGCCAATCCGCTTGAGAACGAAAGACCAATCCTTCCCACTTTTATCTTTGGAAGAAAGGCTATCGAATAATTTATGTCTCACGTTCTTAATTCTCCCGGCCATCATTTCCATCTCCGCATTCCATTCCTTGAAGAGAGTTGAATCCCCAATGATATTGGTTCGAGCTATTCTTTTCAGTTGGCTCTTTACCCTGAAACATACATGCGACATAAGCCGGTCTGTACACATTATAAAAGATACGAGTCACAAGGACCATTGCATGCTAAAGAGAATATGTTCCAGCATTACCTAGCAGCAGCCTCCGGTGATGACAGAACGATTAATTGCTCCGATTCTTTCGCATAAAGGCCAAGATTTTTACTGTATGACTGAGCGGCAATAACCTCCATACCACGGGCTACAAACATCCTCACAGATGCTGCATCAGCACCAAGGCTTCCACTTGCAAACCCCTATCGGAAAAAAAAAACCAAGCAGTTATTATTTAAATCACCTTTGTCTAAAAATTCTATATGATGTTTTAATTCTTAGAGTACTTAAAATGAAGGTTTATATCCAGAATTCAGGCAAGTAACACCTGGTATGCAATATCGAAAAACGGAATATGGTTCTTCTCTTGGATGACATCCGCAATTATTTCCCACTGCTCAGGAGTTGGATCGATACCGGTTGGTTTGTGAGCACAACTGTGAAGAAGGACAAAGGATCCCTCAGGAGCTGCCTGAAAAGTGCAATCGAAGAATAAATAGTTTATAAAGAGGGATGAAGAAAGGGATTGACATAATGCACATTGAAATGGACTCTAATGAGCATTTTTAGCCAGAGTATAATACCTTGATGTCCGCTATCATCCCTTCAAAATCCAAACCAACTGTTTTTGGGTCATAATATCGGTATTCCGACCATGGAACTTTTGCATCATTGAAAATGTTCTTATGGTTACCTGCAAGACAGTTCATTAACTGTAAGAACACATAGCATCAAATAAATTTGACAACTAAGTTCAAGGAGGAGATAGTACTCACCCCAAGTGGGAGATGATATCAGAACTTTTGCCCCAGGAAAATATCGTTGAATGAGCGCGGCAGCCAGCCGAAGTGAACCGGTTCCCGAAAGCCCTTGAACTGTTGCAACCTGGAAAAAAGTATAATACATAAATCAACAAGAATCAAAATTTCATTCTTCTCAAAATTTGCCTGAAATACTTCATGATAGAGAGCTAAAACAGACACTGCTTATTTTGGTATGAGATAATAGCCGAAAATTCCACATACTCTTTGTTGCTTTATAACTGGATTGTCTGCCCCAAATAACAGCTCCGCAGTCACTTTATTAAAAGCAGCCAAGCCTTCAATTGGGAGATACTGCATACGAAAAACCATAGTAAGCATGCTAAAGAAGAGTGATTTCAGGTCACATATGCAAATCAGTAAATCGAGTTACCTCTCGGTTTTCCCCTTTCTTCAGTAGAAGCTTATCTGCCTAGAAAATTTAAAGTTACCAAAACAAAATCATTTTCAACTCAACTCAATCGTCAAAGAAACAAATAGTCGGTCTTTGTAACAGGAAACAAAGCAAATTATATAAGCTATGTCAGTGGATAAACTAAAGCAGGCCAACTCAACTTCATTATTAAAAAAATTACTTGTACTTTGCAACAAGAAATAAAGCAAAATCATAAGCTATGTCAATGGAGATTCTAGAGCAGGCCAACTCAACTTCATTATCAAAGACAAAAACTCAGTCTTCGCAGCAAGAAATAAAGTAAATTACTATAAGGTATGCCATTGCCAATGGAGAACCTCGAGCAAGCCAACTAGACTTGATTGATATAAAGAAACAAAGCACTAAGTTTTTGCAGCAAGAGATACAGAAAATTATAAGCTATGCCAATGGAGAGGCTAAAGCAGGCAATCTCCCATGAAAGAATCCGTACCTTTTTAACCACATTAAGCACGAAGGGCTGTAGCTCTTCAGTTCGATGGGCTCCAACTCCAAGGTTGAGTTTGAACTCATGGTTGTCTGCTTTGAAAGCTTCAGACACCCCAAGAATTGGATCAGGAGGAGCCGTTGTTATACCCTCAAAACGGGACACACCGGATGCCACACCAAAGACATTCGACCAAAAGACTGAAAACAGTAAAATAACTCGAAATATTAACAAACAAACAAAATACCAGCTACCCAGAGTCACACATAGATCAAGGGAAAAACCCTTCATTATAATTACATATGCTGGACATGAAGAGCTGATATGTAAATGGTAATGGAATAGAAGAAAAAAAAAAGTTCATTTTGCTCTCTTACCTATTTTGGTCACTCAACTTTCAAAATGTTCAATTTACTAACTTTAAACATTAACAACTTTTAAAACGTTCAATTTACTAACTTTAAACATTAACAACATATGATGTGGTTTATTTTATTAATATTAGGTCTGACGTGGATTTTTTATTAAAATTTTGTTGACATGTGAGATTTAAAATAAAAAAATAAATAAATCCCTAAATTCTACCCAAACCCTAGCTTCACCATCTCCCCTCCCCAAACCCTCTCCGCCCCACCATCATCGGCAAAGAAATTGCAAACTTAATCATGTAAAAAGAGAGCCAGCCCTACTTTTATCTTAAAATTCCTCAAGTTTTCCAAATATTGTAGACTCCAAGCAAGAACATCCCTACCATCTATGCAACCAAAGATGAAATTTAGATATGGTATTCAGTTTCACTGTTTCTCTTTAAATTTGATTTATGAATAAAGAAAATGATTCTGGAAATTCAAGGCAATACCTTATACCCCTCAGTGAATTTGTTTGCAGAAAACTTAGAACAAGTTTGGAGTATTTGAGTATTTATATTGATTTTAAGAAATTACAGAAAAAAATGAAAAATAAAAATGGAGAACAAAAAATAGATGTTTTAAGTTTTTTTTTAAATGAACATTAAATTTGAGTTTAGGAGCACAAAATAAGTTTAGTGAAAAATTTTGAGACTCGTCTCTCACCGTCGACAATGGCCGATGGTAGTGAATGGTGGTTGAAATCTGAGCATATAAAAAGAAAAAAAATAAGAAAAAAAAAAGAAAAATATCAAGAAAATAAAGAAAAAAATGAAATTTTTTTATAAGGATACAAAACGACGTCTTTTTGATATAAATTAAGTTTTTTTAAAACGATGTTGTTTTAATGTAAATTAGATTTTTCTTGCGCCATGTCATAACACTGATAATTATTTAACGGTACAGTGACAAAAAAAGTTCAATGTTTAAAGTTCACTGAGTAAAGTTCGGTGAATAAATTTAACGTTCTAAAAGTTAAATGACCAAAATAGGATAGAGCAAAGCTCAGTGATGATTTGTGTAATTTACCAAATCCTTTTAAATTAAAGTTAGACACCAGAAGGATGAAAATCATACTAATTAGACTTAAAGAAGAT
Organism: Hibiscus mutabilis; assembly: GCA_019671005.1. Lineage (NCBI taxonomy): Eukaryota > Viridiplantae > Streptophyta > Magnoliopsida > Malvales > Malvaceae > Hibiscus > Hibiscus mutabilis. The sequence continues at coordinate 79,748 of JAGYYJ010003127.1, read as the reverse complement.
CAACCATAATTGAAAATCTAACGCTAAAACCAAAAAAAAAACCCAATAACAAATAAGAGTTTACTTATTAAATGCAGTACTTGGTTAGAACTTATTCAACTGCTTTAGCGCCAACACAGTCTACAAGTTCATGCAGAGGAAGAAGAAACGGCAGCGTTGCAGTGAAAGCCAGCCTTCTCCTCCTACTCAAACTGCAACAGCGAATTTCTCCTGTAATACAAAATTAAAAAATAAACAAAATTAGTGGGAAAAAAGATTAAAACTTTAAACACCATTTTCAGTACCTGAAGTGTTATGGATAGTAGTTGAAGAACAAGCGGTGAATGGTTTGGCGCGAGATTCGACCGTTAAGAGAGATGGCCGTTGCGAAAAGAAGGGAAATTTGAATCTGAATCTTGATGAAGATAAAGCTGAGGTTGAAGAAAGTGAGGCACTTAAGTTTACTGATGAGCTCATCGTCCTCTGTAGATTTTCAAAATGGCGTGGTTCACAAAAAGATTTGCTTTTTCCTGCGGGAAAAAGGGTTCGATGGTAAAGAGTGGTAGTTGTCTGCGGTTGAGTTTACCATATGTTTTGGAAAGTCAAAACAGTGGTCAACTAATCAAAATTGGCCAAATTGTGGGTTATTGATACCTGAACTATGATAAATTATGGGATTTAATCCCCGTCCTTTAATTTGGAATAATTTGCCCTGATACTTTTATGAAATTAAGGGTAAACTACACTAATGACCACTCAACTATGGTCAAGACTCTAACTTGACCCTTAAGTATAGAAATTGTTGAATTTGATTTTTTCCTTGTTGATGCCCCCAAGATTCGATTTTTCCTGTGGGAAACACATTTCCTTTTCTCGGTAACCAAACAGTAACTAAATTAGAAATAGAAAGGGATCGGAAAATACCTCGTTGATTCCATGAAAAGAAAGAGAAGTAGAGGGAGTTGCAGAAGCCATGGGGAAATTCAACAACTTTCTATAACAACAGCCAAATAGCAATAAGAAATTCAGTGGAGGCAAAGGGGCGATGGGTTCAAATGGTGATAAACTGGATTTGATAATTTTGAGCTAAAGAATAGTGAAAACTGTGAAATGATGCCTGGGAAAACAGTTGAGAGTGTCAAAACTGAGGTGTAGTCATTTGCCACTTGTCAGCTCACGTTGTTGGGTTGATGATGTCTATGACTATGAGAAGAAAAATTATTATATGGTCCGGCTCAATACGTCATTTATGGTCTCATCTAATGAGATTCATTCATTTAATGATATGTAGGAAAGAGATAAAGATTTACCTTGAAAAAAAAATAAAAAAATATTATTGGATTAGAAATTTAAAATATAATCTCTATACTTAATTTAATATAATTTGATCTTTAAATTTTTATAATATTTTAAAAAAAATTGAAACAGAAAAGGACCTCTAATTCGCAAAGATCGAGTCAACTATACTTATATATATTAAATTCAGTCAAATTTTAAGATAAAATTAGTATTTTGACTAGTTGATTTTCTTCTTTCATAAGACGTTATAAAATTGTGACAACTGAAATAATAATTTAAAAGTATGAAGACAAAATATTTAAAAATAAAATTTAGGAGATAACTCAATAAAGTGATATACTTTAAAGATCAATTAGACATATAAGTCTTACAAATAATACAAGTACAAAATTTAATATCGGTTCTGATCAAAGTTTTCTTTTGAAATAAAACAAACAACTTTTTGAATTATGCTTGAACAATCGAATGATTGTCCGTCTTAGGATCAAATTAATCTATAATCATTTGTTGGATATGTATAGAAATCATGACGGATTGACTCAATCATTCAGGTGCAAATTGATGCACAAAATATTTGATTACAATTTGCTTTGCTGGTAGTTGAATGAAATAATATGTTCAAACTTCCATATTATACCATCAACTGGTTCTAACAAACATACTAAAACTACAAAATTGTTTAATACTATATATTTGGTGATATGTTCAAAGATTTTCATGGTTCATTATCTATGCTCTGTTTTTGTTTTTTGTTTTAAATAAAGCAACTTGTAGTGTTGCTCAAGTCTTTATATAAGCTGAAGACCACTCACATGAACAATCTATTGGATTGTGACTTAGATTTCCATGAGGAAAGAAGAATGCTTAAGCAACGTATGTCGGGTCGAGTGGATCAAAGTCTGATCAATAAAGGTTTTTGTTCGAGTTTTGTAGATAGAAAAAATAGTATATTAAAAGTTTATTTTTTGTATAAGATTTGATTTGACTCAACTTTAAATATAATCGGGACTCATGTGATTATCATATATTTATAAAAAAAATTGAATCAAAATTCACCTTATGAAAAAAATGGAAAGCCCTTGGACCTTTTATGGGACCCAACAATATTTTCATGTTGATGACAGTAAATTGGCATATTTGTCTGTCTACTACAAACCCCCCCTTCCCCTCCCTCCATATCACCAATCTCATTAGATCATTGAGGCATTTCCACAAACACTTTATTCCAAAAGAAACTTCTCTTTATTTACTAACATGGCCAGACCACAACAACGATATCGAGGTGTTCGACAAAGGCATTGGGGTTCTTGGGTGTCTGAAATTCGCCATCCTCTCTTGTAAGTACAACTCTGTTTCAAAAACCATGAACGTTTTAGTCCTTCTAGTTCCTTATGATTAATTGATTATGAGTACTAAAGGGTGTGTTTCTTTTGTTGCAGAAAAACAAGAATTTGGCTCGGGACATTCGAAACGGCAGAAGACGCGGCTCGGGCCTACGACGAAGCAGCGAGGCTTATGTGTGGACTGAGGGCTGGAACCAACTTCCCTTACAACCCTAATGCACATCAATCATCATCATCCAAGCTTTTCTCTGCAACTTTGAGAGCTAAACTACACAAATGCAACATGGCTTCACTTCAATTGATCAAACAACAAACGGTGCATGAGCCGCAAAAGAAGGCACCGGCTCCACACGTTATCGGCAACACTGCCATTGTAGGGAGAGACAGTGGAATAGCGGTTCGACTGCCGGAAAAGAGAGCATTACCAGTTCAAGAGACAGAAGCCAATTGGGTTGTTAAGAAACCTCAAGTTGAAACCACCCAACAGTTCAACTTCAAACCAGTTGAAGAGGATCACATTGAACAAATGATTGAGGAACTACTTCACTATGGCTCCATTGAACTATGCAATGTCTAGTCCATAGGATTAGGTCCAATACAGGCTTACTTCCATGCCAATGGCACTGATTGGCTAGTTTAGCCAATTCTTGCCAACCATGAACTGTTTTCCAGGTGCAGTAGACGCTATGTTTAATGTATAGTAAGTTCTATTATGATGCTATGATATTATCATCTGCTCTATTTCTTCAAAAGCTGCAATGCAATTATATTTTCAAAGTATCCTATAACAATGAACATATGGAACAGATTATTTAGTCACTGTCTCAGGGATTTTGCTCGATCAGCAGATCAATTTTAAGCAATTTTAACCAAGGAATTCTATCTCATGCATCATAAGACATAATTTCGAAGCCTGTCGAGCCAAACCCACCCTTACCTTTATACTTTAAGGAAGCTGTAAAGCATTTGTTAGCTTCATTTTAAGTCTTATCAAACAGTGAGTAGCATTCACTTTCTAAATTAGGCTAATTTAACAGCCACATATGAGGAAAATATACCATCCTTTTATAATCAGATGATTAAGAAAGGCTCGAATCCTAAACAAGATGTCATTTAACAATCGGGACGATTGGTCCAAAGTCAAGATAGATTATATTTGAATATGCATCTTACTTTTTTTATATAAACAAGATTCTTATATGTCCAATAATCATACAAGCCTCGATCTTATCTAAAGTTAAACCAAATCGGACTCCTAAATTACAAATCTCTCTCAACTCTATTTTTCTCATCCACAAATGCTTGAACTAGAGATTTTAGTGAAGGGACGAGCTACTTATCAATTTGATTGACTACCAAAACATTACTCTTGGTTAAGTGGTAATTATGTCTTTAGTCCCCCCCCCCCAGTTTAAATTATGCAATTAAACCCTTTTAACCCTTTAGTGAAATGGGAAAAAAATACAATTTTGAATATTTTTTTAAAAATAGTAATAATTTAATTTTAAGGATGTGAAGTAGTAATATCAATTATTGGTTTTTGGTGTCTGGTATGTATCAATGGAATTTCATGATGATTCACCTGTTTGGGAATTGATTTTGCTCCCCACAAACATCAAAAATGAAAATTAAAGTTGTTTTTAATGTCATTATATTGTTTTACTTTTGATTCAGCAAAGGTGAAATATTAAAATCATGGCATGTTAGTGATCAGTTTACCATCATTAATAGTTTGAAACTTTCTGTGTCACCTTTTGGTCTCTTCTTATTTATCCTGACCTACCACTTTCCTTATCTCAAGAAACATGCTTCAACTCCAGCAATGTTGAATCAATATGATAGTAATTCCTTTTCAGTTTTTACCAACAAGCTCCGTAGTAAGATTCCATAGTTGTCGTACAAATTCTCATTGTGAAAGGCAAAGGGTCCCTCTTGAATTTGCACAGCATACTGTAAAAAGGGAGAAGAAGCAAGAACACACAAGAGTAAAAGGTGAGATCTTGTTGAGAAGGTAAAGTAGTCAAAGCTAATCATGGTGTGTAGAATTTGACATGGAAATGTTTGTGAAGAGACAATCATATTGATTTCAAATAAATAACTCTAATAAGTTATATTTTATGTATCGGTGGTGTATAATTCTACACATTATCTACTAATCAAATAATAATATATTATTAAAAGAGGTCAAATTATCGTGCCGCACATGGCATCCTGTGCCATGCTTAGCGTATGGGATATAGGCAGGTGGTGCTGGAAACGGATAATAAGAAGGTGTCGCAGTTATTGTGCCGCTCGTCAAGTGTTTTTCCAGGTAGCGCTCTTCTTGAATCCATGTATGCCTTGTTGGATCATGATTGGGACGTTGAGATTCGGCATATTAGCCTAGAGTTGCAGATTGACTTGCTTCGTTGCATCGAGGTGATCCGATTGATGAAACTGTCTTTGCTACGATACCGTTGGGTGTGGAGTCCTTCCTACAAATCGATTGCTCCAGGCTGAGCTGGTTCTTTTACTGTTTCAGTATTTTTTTTAAAAAAAGGAGAGGCTAAATTCATTTTACTTCATTTTCATTGATATGTCATTATTTGTTACTCTGTTAATATATAATATTATATTCTATCAAATATTTAAAGTGAAAAATCCAAAAGCATGCTTAATTTTTCTTTTGGGAGTGCGAGAAAAAGAGTAAAATAAAAGTTGGTGGCCTACTCGGCTACACCCCAAGGCCAAATTGCTTTCAAGTTTCAAATACTTGTTTGTTATAAAATTATATTTACTTATATCTTCCAATATACATCGAATATGTGTATAAAGAAAAAGAAAATAAAAAATTAAAATCAAACTCAAGAGTGGTTTCAGTAAAAAGAAAAATGTTTATTTTAAGATATTCATGTTCAAATACATGTACGTATAAGGTATATATGCATTGTCAAAAAATTAAAAAAAGCGTAAACAAATATTACATGTACTCATACCAATGTATTCAAAAAAATAATAAGTTGAAATTGATATTACGTTTAAGGGGGTATTCTTTGCCTCTTATACATTTTCATGTTGGCCCAAAATGGTTCAAAATTTAGGGAGTTATATATAATTTATTAAAATATGACCTTTAATTTAAAGAAATTTAAGTATTCATTGATTTATTTTATACATAGTAGACTGACTTTAAAAAAAAATAAGTATAACGAAAACTTAAAATCTTTGAAGTATAACAACATTTTGTTTTCTTATATGTTTTTATAATTAGTCTATAACTAGTTTTTTATTTTTTTTTCTTGCAAGCATTTAATGTGTCTTATTTTAGGATTATCTTTTTCTGAGGACCATCTACGGTCGATCATATTATAAGTGTCCAAAACCACCCCTATGTTGGTGATTAAGCCCATAGCTTAGACAAATGTTTAGCTAATAAGTGAAAAAACCAGCTAATGGGCCATCCGCGGAAAGATGCTATTAGGGCTCTGAGCATTATGTTAGGATCGTCTCTTCCAAGTTTAAACTAAGTTGGGCTCAGCCTCACAAATGCTGACCAACGTGAACTCGCATGCATAAAGCTCTTTGTTTTTTTTGTTTTTTTTTTTGAGCCTAGCATTCGATACACACATCGAACTCGGTTAATTAAAACTTAAGTAGCATCGAACCCTTAAATAAAAAAAAACTCTCTCAATATTTATTTTCTCTATTCAAAATATTAGAACCCCAAATATTACTCGAAGACATCAAATTCCCGTCAACCTAATGTTTAAAACCCCCCATCTTCATAGTTCAATCCAAAATAAGTTGTTATTCACAAGCCCTCAAACAACAGATTGTAACACTTGAAACAAAAGCAAGGACACGACTCTATTTTTATGTTTTTTTTTCTTCACTTGTAAAAGGACCAAAAGTTGAAAATACCCTAATTAATTAAGGTCTTGATTGGTGTTTTAGCTCGATTTTAATATGTGAGAAATGGCAAGGCATCTGTTTGGTAGTGTTGGTGGTGGCAACGTTGAGAATTTGGAGAATATTTTGGTAAGGAGTTATTGATTTTCCCGTGGCAGATATATAAACCTTTCTCTCTTTTCGACAAATCGAGGAAATTAATTACGGCAGCTAGTCTTAACCACCAAATGTATTTCTTGTTATAGCATTTAAACATCTATCGTTAGAGTATCTTATACTGATAATATGACTTTTTTAATATTATTGTATCGAAATGTGATACACTCAAAATTTTGTTCCTCAACTCTAGAGATGATTAAGAAATGTTTTTTGAAACAATTAAAGACTTGACACATGGTGGAAATCCAATGGTGCTGTGTGGATGGGATTCAAAAACTAATATTCATTTTCAAATCTTTGAGTAAATCGTTAAAAACTACGAAAGATTTCCGCAGAATGAAGCCTTTTTTTGTGTTTAAAATCAAAGAATTATGTCAATTTATCTCACTGTTTTATGACAGTTTACTTTGACAAGTCATCTTCAACTGTTCAAACTTCAAATGTTCCAATGATCTTTGGCAGTTGACTATGTGTTCAAACCATTTGTTCATTTTAATAAGAATCGTACAAGTCGTTAATTGTATAAAGAAATTAAAATCACAATTCGAGTTAGGTGTAATTACAGTTTTAGCCCCTCTATCATGCTAAAATTCAATAATGAATCCTTCTATTTAATTTGGAATTAATTAAATCACATGTCTATAAATTATAATTCTCATTTTAAATTGGTCTATAAACTTTTAAATATTTTAATTTTATTCCCAAACTATGACCCCATTCTAAATTGGTCCCCATACTTTTAAATGTTTCAATTTTATCTCCAAATTATGAATAACCAACTAAAAGAAGTTTCTTTCGAAAACCATTCTCTCAAAAAACCTTCTTACCCCTAAATTTAATAATGATAATATAAATAATAAATGTAGATTTGTCATATTTTTTTGTAATAGAGTAATTAATACCATTGACTAAGAACAATGACAAGGCTTTGGCTTGCAAGAATGGGAAAGTCATTTGCAAAAAACAGTGTGTTTGGACGGTTGATGTTTAACTAAAAGGAAGGCTCCATTTGTATGACTTGGTCCTTAGTCTAACATTCAAGATTGCTGTAATGTTCCCTCTCCCACGAGAAATTATTACATAGTCTTATTTTACTACGTCATTTATAGTCACATCCAATAAGATTTATTCATTTAATGACATGTACAAAAAAAAGATTCACCTTAAAGAAATGAGATAAAAATTTATTATTGGATGAGACCGTAAATGATGTGATCAACCAGACCCGTCTAATAATTCTTCCTCTCCCACACACTTTGGGCTTGTTTACGTTTGAATTACAACCACTTGGATGTTGCTTCTACTTCTTTTTTGTTTTGCTCACCTTTTATCACTCATTTCTTGCCTTCATATTTTCATAATAAAAAAAGAAATCTCAGTCTACTAATAATTATTTTTTAACTCATTAACAGCTCTGTGATTAAAACATTAAAATTTTAATAATACAATTATATATTTTTAAAGGCATCAAAATTTCGAGGTAGGAGATGAAAGTTCTGCTTGTTTTGTCTTACATGATTCTTATAAGTCACGAATTTCCCATATATAGCTTCCAGATATCCCTCCTCAAAACTCTTTATTAGTATAAGGTAATCACAAACAAACAATGTCCCCCCAACGTTACAGCCATTCCCCCTCCTTCCCTTCTTGCTTCCGACATCCTGCCATTGCAGACGACCACCGCACGCCACCGCAAAACTCAGGTAAAACGAACCTTGCCGCCACAAGTCTCTACAACACAAAGCTAGGCCTGTTTTCCCTCACATGGTACCGCACCTTCCTCGGCCACTCCCTCCGCCTCAACCTCCACCGTTCCTCTCACTACTCCCCCTCTTCTCCTCTCTCAGTCCATCATTCTCTTTCTAACTCCACCTTCCATTTTCATCTCAGCTTCAATTCCTTTGCTTTTTGGAAGAAAACTGGTTGTAAAAAGCTCAGCTGTTCAACCGTTCATAATGGGAAACTCTTCTGGGACCTTTCCCGGGCAAAGTACGGATCCGGGCCTGAACCCGAATCTGGATTCTTTCTTGCCGTTGTTGTTGATGGCGAAATGATGCTTCTCGTCGGTGATGCTATCAAAGAAGCTTATTCCAGAACTCGAACTAAAAAGCCTAGGAAAAGCCAAGGTCTTGTTTTGAGAAGAGAGCACGTGTTTGGCAACAAAGTGTACAATACAAAGGTCGGATTCGGCGGCAAAGCGAGGGAGATTTCGCTCGATTGTCGGGTAAACGACGATGCGAAGTTTTGTTTCAGCGTCGACGGCAAAAGGGTATTGCAAATTAAGCGGCTTAAATGGAAATTCAGAGGCCATGAGAGGATTGAAGTTGATGGGGTGTTTATACAAGTCTCATGGGACGTTTACAATTGGTTGTTCGATACAGATTTGAGCAATGGGCATGCGGTTTTCGTGTTCAAGTTCGAGAACCAAGGCTCTGAGATTGTTGAAGATGATCATCGACAGCCGGAGAGTGATGAAGTGGTGGATTCTGAGAAGATCAACGGTTTTGTTTCGTGGCAGCAGAGTTGGTGCAGTTTTGGCATGAATGGAATTGAATGGAGAAAGCGGAGGAGAAGCTTGTTGGGGACTGCTAGAAGCTCATCGTCTTCTTCGATTTCGATGTCTTCGGCTTCTTCGGGTGCCGGCTCGTCGGTAATGGAGTGGGCAAGCGTGGAGGAGAGTGAGTTGAGTGCTCCTACCAGCTTCTCTTTGGTTGTTTATGCATGGAGAAAGTGAAGATTTTCAATGATCATTAACATAGTACAATTGGTTGTGAGATAGCTCTAAGTCTAACCATTTCCATTCTCTAAGAAATATGACATACAGATTTTGCTTTTTTTTGTGTGTTCGTTGCTTTAATTGCTACAATCCCTTTCTATCTTTAGCTGTTGGGTTTTGATTTTAGAACAGTAATTTTAATTGTAATGAGAAATTTCAAACTTTTCAACGTTAGATTATGTATGTGATGTGTGGGTCTCGAAATTTGTTTTTTTTTCACTAGCCTTTGATGGATGTGTGTTGATACATTGGATGCTATGAGAGCAGCAAAAGCAACCGACAAGAAAGGTAGAGCAAGTGTTTGGGATTTCAGACTGAAACTGATCAATAAGGGTTACTTCGTCGGTCGGTTACCTTCTAAATTCTGAGAGGGATAACAATGTCGTGGTTGATCGGGAACGGCAGCCCAACTGTATCGGGGTTGACTGTCTGAGTCTTACCCCATTGTACATATAAAGGAATAATGGTAGGCTGTCACTTGTTTCATTCATACAATAAAAATTGGGTTTCGTCGCTTAAAATTTGCTCCTTTTTTTAACTAACGTTCATTTTTCGCTTTTGGTGGGTCATTCGGCCTTCTACCGACTTTTTTTAAATAAAATTGAAATAAAGTAGCGTGAACAAATTTGTAGTCTTATCGTGTTCTCACGAAATAAAGAAAAATGTATTTTTTCCTATTCAAAAGAAAATGTATTTTCGAATTTAACAAATAATTTTAATAAAAAAACAGATGATATTTATTTTAGGATACTCGAATTCAATTATTTTGTCTATAAAATGTAAGTACATTATCATATAATTAAGAATATATATAAATATATACTACTTTGTAACTACCTTTAAATTATTAAAAAAAAGATACATAATGACAACAGGGCGTCCGCCCCGAACCCGCCCCGTTTTTTGCTCTTTTTTTTTAACTAACGTTCATTTTTCGCTTATGGTGGGTCATTCGGCCTTCTACTGACTTTTTTTAAATGAAATTGAAATAAAGTAGCGTGAAAAAAATTGTAGTCTTATCGTGTTCTCACGAAATAAAGAAAAATGTATTTTTTCCTATTCAAAAGAAAATGTATTTTCGAACTTAACAAATGATTTTAGTAGAAAAAAAGATGATATTTATCTTAGGATACTCGAATTTAATTATTTTGTCTATAAAATGTAAGTGCATTATCATATAATTAAGAATATGTATAAATATATACTACTTTATAATCACCTTTAGATTATTAAAAAAATGCATTTTCCATAGGGATGACAACATGGAGGGGCAGACGGGTTTTTGGCCGCCCCGATTTATTAAGCCCTAAATCCGACCCCGCCCCGGAATTAAAATATTATTTTACTCACCCCGCCCTGCCCCGATCTATAAACCCGACCCGAAAATTTAAAAATATATTAAATTTCGTCGATAATAAATGTTAGATACGGTCGAACCACCATTACATTCACAAAATATAAATTTTACAGACTTTAAAACTATATAAAAAATAAAATAAAACCAATTAAATTATTCACATGAAAAAATACATATTTAAAAAAATAAGCTCGAACCATTGACCTTCATAATTAGATATGTTAAAGTTTGAACAATATCTAACAAAATTTTACGATAAACACAAACTAAAAAAATAGCTTGAAACCCCTAAAAGTGTTTATATATAGTGATATTTTATAAATATAATAAAAATAAATAAAAATATATCGGGGCGAGGCAGGGCGGGGCGGGGAATTTCCATCTCATATCCGAACCCGCCCCGATTCAACTTAATATTTTTTAATACCCGCCCCGCTCCAATTCCCAAAAATTATAAAAAAAAAATCCGATCGGGTCGGGGCACACTGAGTCGGGCCGATGTCGGATAATTTTGCTATCCCTAATTTTCCAATCTCGATTTAAGAGTGCATGTATATGTCAAACTAGCGATGATTCTCTTTCTTGTTGGGTATCCTTGATCTGTTGATCAGTTGCACCACACTAATATTGTCATTGTACACCAAAGCCAAAAATGAAATTAGTGACTGATGTAAAAATTCAAAAATGAAAGTCCAAAATAATTTTTTTCTTGAATGAATATATAATTTTTTTTATTTTTTTCTCTACTCACTAAATTAATATTTTTAAAGAAAAAGTTAACATTAAATTCATTTTTTTAAAGAAAATATTTTTAGTGCTCTCAAGCCTATGTACATCCTCCCATGTGCACAATATTGCATTATAAAAGAATCTAAAGTGTGTTAGGTTGAATAGTGAGAAGTTTGGTATTTTTCACATAAAATTTTAAATTTTATTTAAAGATTTAATATAATTTAACTTTAAATATAATCAATATTTATATAATTACTGAACAGAAAAAAATTCCAAAAAATATAAAATCTTATAGCACTTTTTTTATAAAGATATACTAAATACAATGATTAATGTGAACAATCATTGGAACATGGTATTGGCCTTTTCTTGTTTCTAAAGGGTTCATTGGCAATAAGTGACATCCACCTATCCTTGTGCAAATAATAATAATAATAATAATAATAATAATAATAATAATAATAATAATAATAATAATAATAATAATAATAATAATAATATGGGTTGTTGCTGGTTAAAGTGGGAACTGGGAAATGGAATCAAAGTTCAAACAATGCAATAAACAACATTTCTTTCTTTTCTTTTTCACTAGTCTTGCAAGCTTCAAATTGGGTTTGTAGTGTTAGAACCAATCATTTGACTAAACCCGAGTTGGGTTATCAATTGTAAGTAAGAAACACGCATGCCATAGGACAAAAATTTGAACTTCCAAAGTTTCTATAATTTTCTAACATGATCCCTCCTCCTTATTCTTTTATTATGAAATCTATATTTACAATATGGTTATAAGATAAATGTCGAGATTTAAATATATACACTGAATTATTGTTGAATTGTGAAATTAGAGGTTGACGAGGCTCTTAAATTGTAGAATTATGCACAAGTCCCTGCAAAATTATAGAATTATAAGTTAACACGTGAAAAAGTTGTATTTTATCTTTTTTCACCTGAATTAAAAGGCTAATCAATTCATGCAAGTAATCATAAAAGATTATCCAATCCCGAACGCTCCACGTTGATTTAGGATAAACCATAAATATCAGTTTTGGTGCATCTACATCATCAATTCTCCCGTTTTTCTTTCTCATGGTGTGATTCAATAAATCCAACTCAATTTATTTCATTTTAAATATTAAGATTCAAATTTAAAATTTTATTTAAAAAATTTAAGATTTTATATATTAAATTAATATGGTGTCGTTCAAATCACTTTTTAAAAAAATGAGATTGTCTTTTACTTTTTCAAATAAAAAAAAATACATGTTTGTAAGAAATCAGATATGTTGGATGACTAGAGAACTACTGATATTTTGAACAAGTGAAATGGATTTGTTGAATTGTTTTTACAAAGATTTCTTACATATTTTTTTGCTTAATGAAGATGTGGGGCCATCAATCTCGGTTTTCTTGATCCACAAAAATGTTAAATTCATAAAAAGACCTTGAACTTTATTATTTTATTTAAATGAGTCCTTATTCTACGTTTAGATTAGAGTAAGTAAAAGTTAAGGGAAAAGAAGAACCTTCCCTTAGTTTTATTTCTTTTTAACTATTTATCTGATAAAAGATTACTGGAATCACTTTCTTTTAACTATTCAATCCAAAAGCATTTCGGACAAGAAAACCTGTTTCCATGGAGTAAGGGACCACCTCAGTTTTTACCTAATCTAGACAAACACACCATCCTCAGATTCATGATAATAACAAGGACCAATGTCCCCGCCACACCAACTGGTCCTACTCCAAGGCAGCCCCATAATCATTCACATTCAACCTTAGCCAACCACTAATGTTTCAGGGCTCCTATTACCATCTAACGGTTCTAACCAAACTTGATTTCGACATCCGCCTTTAGAATCGACTCGGCAAGTAGACTGCTGGAGTGTGAAAAGAAAAACATACATCTTTTCCATTCAAATCAAAAAGCATATTACAGAAAATAGAAACACTGCGAATTTCCGAAGCAGTGGATTCCATGCCTATCCAAGTAAAAAACCAGAAGTGGGATAAAAAAGATTTGCATTTGTTAACCTTATCTACTCTTGACTATAATTTATAACTTACTTTACAGCTTCAAACTTAAGTTTGAGGCCGTTGAGGTATGGATCAAAGACGATGATGGAAGGCATCGCCTTTGTCTATTACTTACAGCAGGGCCCGAAGGACAAGATGTCAATGATGGAGGTACTGGGTTGGAAGAAGCTACGAATCTACTCGATTGGCTTCTAAACTTCTTCTTCTCTACCTGTCGAACCTTACCCTCCGATCTAACTTAGCCAACCTTTGTCTCGTTCAACTCTGCTGGGAGAACACAATTGCAAAGGAAACCTATACACTCATTACAATATCATCATCAATAGTCTACACAGAAAGAACTTTTAAATGTACTTTACCGGAATAACCTATGCATTTGAATTACCCTAGTGAACTGACATAAAATTCCCAACAAGTTCCAGCTTTCAAAACAAAGACAAGATCAAGTATTGTATGCGACAAACAACTCGGTACAATTTCAAGGTTATCATTTCATATTCGACAAACATTTCAATATCAAGAGTATTAAAATCATAGAAATGCGAGACAACAAGCTGACTACGGTAGGTGTGTAACGAATATGCAAGAGAATTATTGGCTCCAACGAGCAGTATAGACGATGACAAGGTTGCCATTCATGAAGGGTGCTCATTTGACAAAGCTTGCACTACCTCAGTGGGTGCGGTGGGTGGAAGCTGATATCACTTCTTCCTTATCTGGAATTTTTTTAAGCAAAACTTCCTTTAAGCTAACGAGAGTAATCGCGAAATGCTGCAAAACTTTCCCTTCGATATATATATATATATATATATATATATATATATATATATATATATATATATGCCAATCTTTTCAAGAAACAATCAGATCATCCATGAATTAAATTTAAGAAGGTGAGAAGTTGAACTCTTACCCAATCTAGCAAGTCGATTAACCCACCGGGGAATCGGTTTCCCTGTCAATTTGGTACACACATCATTGCAAAAATGATTGTAGTTCTTGGTGATAAGATGGTAAGTGTTCCCGGAGTACTCTCTAGCAAGTTTCTCCATGAACAAACGGATGTCTTTCGGACCTAAATCCGTCCTTCCGATTAAAATAGATTTCCTAAATGTGAAACCGGGACACTGCCTTGGTTCCACTTCGAAAACTCCGGTAGCTGAATGTTCATGTGCCCCAAAACCATATTCAACTCCATGCACTGCTTAGCAAGAATCAACATAGTCAAAACCTACTTCTACAGAAATATATATACATGTGTGCAACAACTTCATGGATGTATAATAACTAATGAAAGTTCTATTGCATAAACAAGTTTCAAAATTTTCCCTTCAATTTTTAATCTTGTTGGTCACTACACTAATAATCAAACAAATAAGAACACGGGAAGATTAATCTAAAAAAAAGCATAGCTTTCTTCGATTTGCGCTTTGGGACCTAAACTAAATCAAGCCAGCAATAAATACACTGATTTAAATACTACTAAAACAGTTAGCAACAAAATTTTCTCATCAAACAAACAGGCTACCACCCAGATAATGGAAAATACTACAACGACCCATTGTTTCTTTCTTTTCATTTTCCAGCAACACCCAAAAAGAAAAAGGAAAACTAACCTTGGACCCCAGAATGATAGATCCCAAGGCCAAGCCAATAAGCATAACCATTAATCGGGGTCAAGTCATATACCTTCAAGTAAACCGGAACCGATCCAACTTTCTTCTTCCGGGGCATCAACACCACTGTACACAGCATTTTAAGGCTCTGTTTCTCCCCCACTTTCTTTTTTGAGAATTACCCAGACCGGGATACAATAAGAGATGAATGAAAACTAAGCTTGTACAGGGATGGGTATTATAAAAAGGGAAAAAAGAGAGACAGAAAATCGTATGGGTAAACGTGGAAATTCGAAAATATTATCCCAGTTTGGGTTGGAAATAAATGAATAAAACAAGGAAAGGAAGAATCCTTAACTTCGGTTTTACCGAAGGAGACCCGAAAGCAAGCAATAGCGTACAGTTTAGCTTGCTTTCAACTATCCTCGTCCTGGGGATGATTTAATTATGGGTAATCTTCACCTTTGGTCCTTTTTGTTTATGATTTATTTTATTTTGGTTATCTAAATTTAAAAAGATTATTCTTTTCACTTACGTTTGAACACGTTTTTATTTTAGTCACTAGACCATTAGTCTCAGTTACTTGATTAATAGATAGTTGGCATGGCGCCTTTAAAAATTAGGTAAACTACATCATTAGTCACCAAACTATTTGGTCATCAAATTAATTTTTTTGACAAAATCGTCACTAATGTTATATATATTCTTTATTTAAGTCATTGACCGTAAAGTTTCTGTTATTTTTAAGTGATATAGTGACATTTTATGATATAATAACAATTTTAGTCTCAAAACATATATATTTCATTGACTTAGTCCTCATTTTCTAGAATTTTAACTTATTTTTTAGACTTTTTTATATTTTGGTCCTCTATTTTCATTTCCCTTAACAAACAACCACGTTCTTACCTTGAAAACCATCCCACTGCCATTCATCTTTTTCTATCACTCCATGACTTAATCGCAACATGAATAAACTCAAAACAATGTAGAAAGGATCCATAAAAATTAGTGAACAATGCAGTAAGTTTACCCATTTGACGGAAGAAGAATATCATTCCAGTTAGTTCAAAAATAACAATAAAATTTTGAAAATTCTCGTTTTTTAATTTTCTGATTTAATAATTATTTACTTCATTTTCTAGGAAAAACGAGTTTTGATTCGATGGTTGTTTTTATAGGAAGTGAAGATGGGAGTATAAAAATATAAAAAGGAAAAAGTTAAAACTCTAGAGAATGAGGACCAGGTCGATAAAATGTATGGGTTTTGGGACTAAAATTGTTATTATACCATGCAACACCGAAATCTTCGTTAAAATTAACTGAAACTTAACAGTTAGTGACCAAAATAGAAAAAATATGTAATGTTATTGATGGTTTTGTCAAAAAAATTAGTTCGGTAACTAAAATAAGAAAAAATAAATAGTTTAGTGACTACTAGTGTAATTTACCCAATTTTAAAGGCGTCATGACTACCCGTTAGTCGGCTAACGGAGACTAAAGGTCCAGTGATCAAAACAAGAAAATTTTCAAACGTAAATGACAAGAATAATTTTTTAATATTTGAATGACCAAAATAGAACAAACCATAAACAAAAAGAATTACGAATGAAGATTACTCTTTAATTAATGATTTTCAACAAACAAAACCGACTCTTGTGATGAAATTAAAGTTGGATGGGGGGGGGGGGATAACGTGCTTAAACAGTTCAACAATCGTGAATGATAAATAATAACTGTACCCCCGTGGGTTGGTCTCTGTCTATCCGGACAATTAAATCAGTTATTGTATATTAACAATAAGTTAATATAGCAGATAAAGTATTAAATTTATTTAAAAAATTAAAATTTAATATTGTGAATAGAATTGTTAAATTAAAAGGGTTATTTTATAAGTTTATGTAGTACTAAATTTAGATCGATTAACTAATAGATTGAATATGGCATAAAATTAAAAGTAGCCCCAAACGTTTGACCTTTTGGTTATTTTAGCCTCTATTTTTTTTTGTCCGAACAACCACCTAACGTTTTATTTTTGTTCAAATTTCACCCTCGTTGGAGGAAAACTGTTAGTCAACTAACGGTCAACGCCTAGACCTAGCAAACTTGACCCGAGACTCGTAAACCGAACCGATTTACCCAAACCGAGACCCGAAATCGACCCGAACATGATGACCCAAAATTTGATCCGAAACCGAAACAAACCGAACCGAAACCGATCCAAATTTTAGTTGAACTAAAATGGACCCAAACCGATTTTCAACTGAAACGAATGGACCCGACCCGAATAGACTCGAACCAAAGACAACCCAAAATATAGAAATGATATTAATAGAAATAAATAAAGATAAGATATGAACAACCGCACGACTCACCAAAAAGTTAAATATATTGACTTTATAAATTTATTTATAGGGTGTAAAAAACTGGCCGGCCTAAAAACTCGATTAAAATCGACCGATCTCCCATTGATCCGAACCGAAATAACCGAACCGAAAATAACCGAACCAAAAATAGCCAAACCAAAAATCAACCGACCCAAAATGACCCGAATCATAATAGACTCGAACTAAAACCAAACCAAAACCGAATAATATCAGACCCAAAATGACCCAAACTGAAACCGATTGACCCGTTTGCCACCTCTATCAACGCCTGAGGTTGACGTGGCATGCCTGCATGGTATGGGGCGCTAACATGGCACGTTGTTGACATGGCACTTTGTTGACGTGGCATCGTAATTTTTTTTAAAATAATTATTTTTATATTAATTTATAACCAATCAGACACTGCCACGTGGCACCATCATATGATGACAGGGGATTCGAACTTGGGCCATGTGGTTGAATACCTCAACACACAACCACAAAGCCAACCTAATATGTTGTTATTTTTCCACCACTTATTTTATTTATTCATTACTTTATTCGTTTGAAAGTGAATAAATATTCATTAAATTATTCCTAATATATCCTAAAACCCTAAACCCTAAAAACCTAGACACTAAAAACCTAAACACATAAACCCTAAACTCAAATCCCTAAAACTAAAACCTTAAACATTAAAACCTAAACCTCAAATCCTAAATCCTAAACC
The DNA here is from genome assembly GCA_019671005.1 of Hibiscus mutabilis. Taxonomy (NCBI): domain Eukaryota; kingdom Viridiplantae; phylum Streptophyta; class Magnoliopsida; order Malvales; family Malvaceae; genus Hibiscus; species Hibiscus mutabilis. The sequence goes on along the minus strand of JAGYYJ010003127.1, from coordinate 61,469 downwards.
CTACACCTTAAAATTGAAACACTTGAACCCTAAACATTAGATCCTAGAACATAAAACCCTAAAAATCACAACCCTAAACCCTAAACCTTAAACCCAGCTCCCTAAAACTAAAACCCCAAATACATTAAACATCAAACCCTAAACTCAAAACCATAAACACATAAACACCCAAACCTCAAACCCTAAACCCTAATCCCTAAACACTAAATCCTAAATCCTAAAACCCAAAAAATAAAACCATAAACCCTAAACACAAGTCCCTAAAACCAAAACCCTAAACATGTAAAACATTAAACATTAAACCCTAAACATCTAAACCCTAAACCCTAAATCCTAAATCCTAAATCTTAAATCCTAAATCCTGAACCTTAAACATTGAATCCTAAAACACAAACCCCTAAACCCTAAAACTAAACCCTAAATTTGGATTTAAAACTTTAGGCTTAGATTTTAGGTTTTAGGGTTTAAGATTTTAAGGGTTTGTTGTTTTTGATTTTAGGTTTAAGGTTTAGGGATTTAGGAATTAGGGTTTTATGTGTTTAGGGTTTTAGTTTTAAGATTTTGGGTTTCAGTTTAATGGGTTAGGTTTTTAATGTTTTGAGTTTTAGGGTTTTAGGATTATTGTTTAGTGTTTAGGTTTTTAGGAGTTTAGGAGTTTTAAGTTTAGGGTTTAAGGTTTAAGGTTTATGGTTATAGGGCTTAGGTTTTTAAGAGTTTAGGGTTTCAAGTTTAAGGTTTATGGTTTTATATGATTAAGGTTTTGATTTTAGGGTTTAATGTTTTGAGTTTATGGGTTTAGGTTTTTAGTGTTTTGATTGTTAAGGTTTAGTGTTTAAGGTTTTAGGGTTTTAGGAGTTTAGGGTTTCAAGTTTAGGGGTTATGGTTTTAGGGTTTTACATGTTTAAGGTTTTAGTTTTAGTGTTTTGGGTTTTGAGTTTATGAATTTAGGTTTTTAGTACTTTTAGTTTTAGGGTTTAGGATTTTATGTTTAGGCTATAGTTTTTTAGGGTTTAGGGTTTTAAATTTTAGGATATATTAGCGAATAATTTAATGAATATTTCTTAACTTTCAAACAAATAAAGTAATGAATAAATAAAATAAGTGGTGGAAAAATATCAACATATTATGATGGCTTGGTGGTTGTATGTTGAGTTTTTCAACCACGTGGCCCAGGTTTGAGAATCCCCTAAGCACACCTATTGAATTTTTCTTCTTTCTTATGCCTTAGAACCAATCAGTCATGTGGCGATGCCACGTGTCATCATATGATGGTGCCTCGTGGTAACGTCTAATTTGTTAGAAATTAATATAAAATAATTATTTTAAAAAAATCACGATGCCACGTCAGCGCCCCATGCCATACAGGCATGTCACGTCAGCCTCTGGCGTTGACGTTAGTTGACTAACGGTTTTCCTCCAACGATGGTAGAATTTGAACAAAAATGAAACGTTAGGTGGTTGTTCGGACAATTAAATCAATTATTGTATATTAACAATCAGTTGATCTAGCAGATAAAGTATTAAATTTATTAAAAAAATTAATTTTTAATATTATGAATAGAATTGTTAAATTAAAAAGGTTATTTCATATTAAGTTTATGTAGTACTAAATTTAGATCAATTAACTAATAGATTGAATACTGGTTGCATGAGACTTAGCTTAGCCGAGCTATCGCGGATCGAGCCTATGCAATGAACAGCCCACGACCACTCAATTATAGCATTATTATATGAAAACCCTTTTTAAATAGTTATTTACAAAAATGACCCTCAGTTAATGTTTTTTTAGAAAAATAACCCCTAATTGTTCACATTTGAGTAAGTTGGTAAAAAAAATTAATTCCTCACTTTTTTTAAGAAAACGAGTTCGCCTTACGTAGACGATTTGAGAATATTTTTCTAAATAACATTGTCAGAGGATCATTTAAGGCAAAAAAAGTTATTAAAAAAGGGTTTTTATATAAAATTGCCCAATTAAGGTTTCCTCTGGCATTTTGCTTTTTGTGTACGGTGGTTACAAACATGTTCCTGCCTGCTCTGCTAAACCTCTGGATATTTTAGCCAATGCCATGATTTTTCTGTTCATTAGGATCTCACAAAATATCCACATGCTTTACGCGGTTGTTAATTTGAATGCGCGATCAAATCTAAGATGCAACTCAAATAAAATGAACACGGATTTTTAATCTGAATAAAAAAAATTGTAATGTTTTAGTTAAAAAGTTAAATGATTCGAATCAGAATTACCAAATCTTGAAATTAAAAATGAGTTGAATCCATAACTATCAAAAACATAAAATGTCAAGAAAATTTATATAATAAGTAATTATCTTTTTTCCTTTATTACTAAAAAGTGCATTTGCCATGGTGGTTATTTCTTATTGCACTACGTCATCTCGGTTGACGGCTTTAATCAAGGACTAATTGTGATAACAGTTTACAACTTCAGGTACTAAAATGATAAGAATTTATTCTGGTATCAAAGTAATTGAAGGGAACAACTTGGGGGGGGGGGAATATGTATTTAACCCAAAAAGAAATGTAAAGAGAAGTTGGGCCTAAAAGTCTTGAGTTTTCTGACCACAATAAAGAAAGCCTTAAATCAAGTGGATAATATGAATATGGTCCACAATTAAGCCGTTTAGCGTAAACGTACGTTTAGAGCGAGACAAATCATAGCATGTGCTGTTGTCATACGAGTGGGAAACAATGTAGGGCCATTAAATCTGGGTCCAAATATGGGCAAAACCATGACTGTGATATTTCGTCTAGCAAATTTTGTTAAAAGAAGTTTGTAAAATATCGTTCGTTGAGTGTCTGTACACATAAATATTGAACTCATGTGAACGACCGATACTTCACAGACTTCTTACGGTAGAGCCCTCGCACATCAACGAGTCTAATAAACACAACTGCTTTGCTCCATTTGATTCAATCATGCAAATGTGGCTAAAACATAGTTGATCATGCTCAGCGGTGACAAACATGCAAAACTCTTATTCGAATCGAACCTTAATCTATAAGACTGTGATATCAAATTATTCATCATCATCAATATAAGAAGAATAGAAGAAAGTTGGGGAGAAAAAGGCCTAATCCTTGTGTAAGGCATCGTCCAGTTCTACGTCCAACCCTATTCGGTTTCGGATCGATGTGGATGCATCGAGTGGAATTCTGCATTTGTTCTGCAATTCCCTAAACCTGCCCACGTCAAAGCCATGCTTCTTGAATATTTTTCTTTGCCTCGACCGGAAAAGCCTCTTCAGTACGTCTTGATACGAGGGGTCTCTTGAAGTAAGCAGGAAGTAAGCATAGCCTATTATAATGCCGGTGGCCGTGGTAAAAAATGTAATCGGTTCCATTACATCCCATGAGAATTCCCAAAATGTCAGCCGGAAGAACAGACTGATTTGTGCCACAAACAATCCAAGACCACACCAAAGGATGCGCCGGACTTGCTTATGTGCGAGCACGTCGATCTCTTCCTTGTTCTCCTGCAACCTCTTTAGCTCATCTCGTATAGGGTCATCTTCAGGAGCCAAAGCAAGAGGTACTGCTCTTCTAATCTGATCCACCACCTAATGCATTTCAACAAATCAGCCTGTATGCTTAACAATTAAGGTAAAACGATAAGGCAATTACGTGAGATTTATGGCTACCTTATCCGGATGAAGATAAACCTTGTCGCGAAAAAGAAGTATGACGCCTGCCTCGTCGAGAACGCGTGCGAAAGCAATGGCCTCATCGAGAGATTTGGTAACACCCATGCTCTCGCAGGCCGTCAATAACTCCGAGTAGCCTATCACCTCTTTGCCTTCCATCCCCAGCGTTGTCTTGAGTGATTCCACATTGGCCAGCTTCATCAGTTTTTTCGCCTCCGCCAACGTTACGCTGTCCTCCACTCCTGCTATCATCTTTTTCAAATCAAAGGTTGTATTGACATCGGAAGATAAAGAAGATGACCAAACTTTTGTGCCGTGGAATACTGAATTGGTGCTCGATGTCACTCCCACGAACAATCGCAGGTTTTGGGGAGACGGCGGGAGTCGCCTCCCGGCGACCGCGGACACACCCTGCTTCAGAGCTTCGCACCAACACAACCTTCTCCACATGCTTTGATATATCTCACTCTATATTGAGAATGCACTTTGTACGTTTTTTTTTAAAAAAAAAAAAGATATTTCTACATATGTGAGTATGATAAAGTGAGACTCTTTATCCGCTGGCTGTAAACTCGTAAGATCTGTCGATCGTAAAACAAACTAGAATAAAATTCATATTTTTCAACTGAATTTTAATTTAGGATTTATAGAACTAAAACAATCAAAAGAAAAAAGAGGAAAGACCAAGTTTTTTTGGTGGTGCGGGAGAAAAGCTAGGCTTGATAGGAGGAAATGGAAGGAAAGAGCAAGGTGCATGCATGGACCGGCAAAGGTAAACATGCCACCTCTTTCCAATTTCCATTTCACTCCTAAAACAAATAATTTAAATATGATCGAACCTAGCTATATCTCCCATAAATATTGTGATAGTTGGTCAATCCATATTTATGGTTTTCTCCTATCCGTAATAGTTACGGCATCCATGGTAGGTAAAGTATAACGATTGCTTGTTTAGGATAGTTGTAAACAATTTATTTTTCAAACTTAATATTATCATCGAATCAACTCTTGGTTTGGTGGCTAAATAGGAAATCGAGTTGAAGGGAGATATAGCAACAAAGGAGAACAGAAACGATCTTACAAGGATTGGGTAAAAGCACCAGTGTCGAGGGTCAATCTGCAGACCAGAAGGTTTAAAGAAATTGAAGGATGACCAATAAAGAAGCTCTCTGGTGAAAGAAAAGCATAGGCTTGCTTCGTAAATTTCAACTCTTTGTATGATATTCAACACAAATGCCACCAGTTTAATAAAACTAGGTGATTTTAACAGAATGAAGTGATTTCAGTCGAAATAATACAGCAACCAAGAAGTTGTTTCTATATTGACTCTAGTTTTAACTTTCATGTGCAGTATTTGTTTTTCATTTCTTTTTATGTGATGGAGACCTCAAGATCCATCCATCTCGGCCACACTTGTTTTCAAATTCCAGAAGAAATCAATGAGGAAGTGCCGGCAAAACTAACGAAACTCATTTAACATTGCCAACACAAACCATCCTAAACATTGCAACAGATGATGTCAACATACCGTCTTGTTGATAATATAAACTCATTTCAGAAACTTTATCCTGTTTACAGGATGGAAGAAGAAAAAAAACTTACTGTTGTAGAACATGTTCTAAAAAACATATGATCTAACATGTGATTGGACCACCATTTCCATGCCTTCCCAAAGCAAGCAAAATACCATTTGTGATTTGAGTGAGTATTTGACTTAAAAGTGCTGGTTGAAAACTCAAGATTCTTTGGGAGTGATGGTCAAGACAGGCAGCCTTTTTCTTTGTATATCCTAAAATGGCCGGAGCAAAGTGGGTGTGAGTGCTAAATAATGCATTAGTGCAAGTGTAGCTACTTCGTTTAGTTTTGTTGGTATAACCATCTGGTATACGATCCATTAGTCGACTAATCAGGATTCGAGTATCACAGAAGGCATTAAGCAAATGTAGCTACTATAATACTACATATAATTAATTTAAGGGCAGAGAAGAGTAGCCGTTTTCACCTCTTTAATGTTGGCATGGTTATCTATCACAAATCACTTTTCATACTAGGTCCTAAAATTTAACCCACATGTTAAGGCTTAACTTCAAAAAACAAATCCTGGATATTGCTTTAATGGTACGCGAGCAAAAGACACATCATGACATAAACAGATTTTGTGATCAGAGTAAGAAAGCAAAAGTATTTACATGCTTCTAAGTTTCAAGTTTTGCATTTATATACATGCAAATCTTCCATATAAAACATGAAATGGAACTACAAAATATCCCGATTTACCTGTCCATGTAGCACAAAAAACCCAACTTACGCGATTGCCTTGTGTTTCTTTTCAGCTTTTCCAGCTACCCATGGTAGGGGAGGGGAATGGACCCCATTTTGCCTCTGCAACTTCCAAAAGAGTAAGGCCATATATACTCGTATCTTCCTCCAGGTTCTTTTCCAGTTGCAGCAACACCTCCTTGACTCGCTCAAATTTCTCTCTCGAAGAAACTGAAGGCATACTAGGATGATCATGGACCCGTTTTCTCTCTGGGTTTGCTTCTTCGGTATCACATCCCAGATCCTTTCCCAAAACATCAACTTCGAAATTAATCTCATGGCTTTGTTGATTTTGAAGCTCTGCTTCTGGAGTACCTCCAGGAGACGAAACTTTATTCTTCAACCATTCCAATAATCCCTCGCTGTCGGTGTCACTCATTTCCGGAGGTCTCATATGTACCCCACTCTGAGATTCAAAACCCAAACTTTTCAATCTTTTTGAAACCCTAGTTACTTGCGTATCCCTGTCCAAATCAACGAGCACAGCGTCTTCGTCACGATCAAGACTATTCACGACCATTCGGTTATCGGAGGAGGCGGTGGTCGACCTGGACTCAGGAGGGGTTTGGAAGATTTCCTCGTCTTCCGGTGAGTCAGGAGGAGGAAGCATTGCGATGCCGATGGAGTCGGCCGGATTTTGATAGCCGGCGTCGGAGTCGGAATCCGAGGGTCCAAAATATGAGCAATTTTGCAAGGCGGACTCATCAGAGGATGTCATCGGGCAATCTTCCAGCAACGAACCAAAAGTATCATCCGGTTCCATCTGCAACTTCTAAACGAGAAGGCTGAGCCTTTTCAGTTCTCTCTTTACTGTTTCCTTTCTCCGTGAACCAAACTATATAATAAATAACGGGGAGAACTTCGTTGACTCCTTTGTACTTTTTATTTCCCGCATTTATTATATTTTTCTTGGAGGGTTCAACTTGAATTCTTCATAACAGTGGACTATATTTTAGGACGGAACCAAATTTCTAAGGGTAAAATAAAACTTTTTTTTATGAAGTTTTTACTTAAATATTATTGTCCAATTTTTTCCTAATAATATGATCCTACCAAGTTTATTTTTAAAAATATGATTAATTACTGTAACAGCCAGATGTGGAACTGCTTTCACTCTATTTTTAAACAGTATTTTATTAAAAAATATTAAAAAAAATAAAGTTACAGTCGTCCTTTATTGATCTATGCACGCCATGTGTGAAAAACACTGTTTGAAATCGAACTGCAATTTATACAAGTTCAGTATTTTAATATTAAAATAAAATTCACTATTTGAAGTCGGACTGTAATTTACCCGACTTCTGATTTGCTACAGTAACGTATCATACTATTGAAAATAAAGTGAGGAGTGTCATATTGTTGGAAAAAAAAATTGGACAACAATATTGGAGTAAAAACCCATGTTTTTATAGTAGGAAGGCAATTATAATTATTAAATATTTTTTTATTTTCTTTGATTAAATAAAAATATATTTACATTCTCAAGATAAATGTTAAAATTGAAATTTATATAATATGAACATTTTTAATATATATAAAATTATATGAACTCACATAAATATTATTTTTTTTCCACTGAAATTACTAATTGAGATCAATTTAAAAAAATATATATTATATAAATTAAAGGTAAAAAAATGATATAAAGTTTGTAGCAGTGGAAGAAAATAATATAAAATTGTATCAACAAATCATCATTAATAAAATAGAAATCTTGCGCAATTATTATTTTTTGTCAAAATCTCTCTAACATGATTCGAAAAATCCCCAGGAATCACATTCTTAATTCCAAAAGGTAGACCTTATTCCATCTCTTCTCAAACTTTTTATTAGGTAGTGGAGTGATGCTTGACCAAGAAAGTCAAGGCTGTAATGACAGTTTGGGCTCCTTCAACTATTTTCTCCACAACAGAAGCGAAGCCTACGCATGCTAGATTAGAATATGGCATTCATTGAAAAAACGGATGCTCAAGCTCAACCCAGTGCACACCTAATGTCCAGAGAACAGACAAAAGATCCAATGCTTAACATCAGCTAGCCTTGTCATTGGACAGATTTCAGTACTCCCCCAATTCATGTCACTCACCTTCTTCATTGCTCTTGCCATAGTTTGTTTTCTTTATTACATCAAGTACTACTTGCATGAGATTAGTGCATGATTTCAAGTATCTTACTTCTTTGAACTACTACTTCTGTAAGTACTAAGCACATGCACCGTATCTGAACAAACTAAATGTGCAAGACGTGAGCAAACTATCCCACCCGGCTTGATGACACACACCAACTCTTTCCCTTCCAACAACTCCGCAAGCTTGTTCAAACCACCATGAAGGCTATTGCAACACTTCATCATGTGTTTGATATCATACACCATGGGGAAATACATGTTGATCAAATCAAGAAACCCCGCTTGTGTATCGGGCAAACTCCTGCAGGTCAAAAGCTTAAGCAAGTATCCGAAGTCATATCCACTATGAAAGGTGACCCAATGCACACCATCATTCAGGATGACATCAAAAGCTCACCGAACTGCCTCACATCAATACCCTTCTCATTGTTCTTCTTAAAATCAATCCCACACTGGTGCAACAACTCGATCGAATCACTAGCGAAGATATCCTCGCTTAAATTAATTCCCGGAAATTGAATTGCCAAAATCAAAAGCTGACGGTTCCACAAGTGGGAAGATTCCCATTCTCGTCTGAAAAGGTCAGGCCCAATTGGATCAATTTCAGCATATCCACATTATCTTTCAACGTCCGCTGGTTATAATCATTAATGTTCTTGAAAGTTCCAAGAGGGCGTAAAACTACACCCGGGAACTCGGTATTCATAGCTACATAATTATATGTATCAATAATTTCACGGATCAAAGCAAACTCTTCCTCTAGGTTATCGTTCCAAACCTCTTGGATGTGAATTGAATCATCTTGAAAATCCAAACCTTGAAAATCTGAAACTAGTTGAGTTGAGCTCCCAGAACGGTTGCGTTCCTATGTGGGAAGCTGAATCTGCGAATAAAAGCAGAGGAAAAGACAAAGTATCAGATGATTGAGCTTTGAACTATGGAGAATTCAAACTGAAACCCTATAGTAGGAGAATAGATCTGACCTTGAATTTGCGAAATCGGGTCAAGTAGAGCTCAAAGTGAATCGTATTAGGGATCGAAAGGGGAACAATTTGGGTGGAACGGAAGGAACAAGAATTTCTGGTTCGCATTAAATACTAGTGGAACAGAATCTCTTAAACGGAAGCGTTTTACGGACCTCTTCAAAGAGGTTTTTTTCGTGTTTTTTAATCACTATATAGATGTAATCATTCGCCTTGGCATTGGGTTGTTCTAGAAGATGTAAATAGATGTCAATGTCTACTAGATTTTTGTTCTTTGCATCAGCTCGATATTTTTTTTATGGTTAAAGGGCTTATTTTGTCTCGAGTTCGACCTTAATTAATAATGTTGTCTTTTACGTAAAAACGTGTTTAATTAGGTCATCGAATTCGCACATTGAAGCAAATTAGTTCCTTAACTAACGAAACCGTTAAACTGCCTGTTACTCCGTTAACGCGTCAGCTGTCTACGCCATATGGCAAGTCATGTCAGCGTTGAAAAGTCAAAATGCTGACGTGGCATATACATTTAAAAAATAAAAATATTTTTTTATTTTATTTTTCATATTTATTTTTATATTAAATTTCAACCAACCAGATGATGACACGTGGCATCATCTAATTGGTTTAATCAAAGTAAATAGTTAAAAATAACTCTACATATGAAGGGGCTATGAATCAAACTTGGATCTTAGGAGAGAAAAACTCAATAATTTACCATCAAATCAACCTCTTAACCTTATCAATAAACACTAAATGTAATATATAGCCTCATCCAAATAGCATAGTTTCTTCTTCTTCATTATCCGAGATTTACTTCTTCTTCTTCATTACCCCATCAATACTGCAATATTCCTCCTTTTTTAGAAGGCAGAAAGAAACCTGCGTCCTTAAATGCATTCTTACATGATTTCCTCGTATTCAGAAATTCCATAAAGACACAAAGTTGCAGGTTGAACACCAAATACTTGCCATAACAACTTCCCGGTGTTGTTTTGCCTTAGAAAATTCAGGAAAGGGAAGTTTACAGATTTGGTGATATAAAAAACATTATGCTATCGACTGGGAGCATTGATATCAAACGGTAAAAAAATCATGACCTTTGGATGCATATACAACCAAAACTTTATACCATGCCATAGCGAGCAAAGTTTGACTTTCGAACACGTACAATTTTCCATAGGAAGCCAACACTGAAAAAAGGGTAAAATCATTACCAAATTATGAAAAAAAAAGTAGGGAAATTAGTTTTGAAAGGTTGTTATGGAAAAAAAGTAGGGAAGTTTGTGCAGAAAAATTAATAGAAAGGTTAGAGAGTAAAGGGTTGAGCGAGTTCGACGTTAGAAAAGTTGCTAGAAATCAATTTCTAAACGATTTCAATCGAGAAGAGATATTTTTACGTTTCTTGAACTGGGAATGGAAAGAGCTATTTCGATCGAGTTCGACGTTAGTAAAGGACGTGGGTTTCTTTAGCTCTGTAATGAAAACAAAAAAGCATATTGAGATTTCAAAGTTTCAAGGCAAATCTCGTGTAATGAAGAAGAAGCTATGCTATTTGGATAAGGTTATATATTACATTTAGTGTTTTATTGACAAGGTTAAGAGGTTGGTATGGTGGTAAAACATTGAATTTTTCTCCCCCAAGATCCAAGTACTCTTTACTTTGATAAAACCATTTAGATGATGCCACGCGTCATTGTTTGGTTGGTTAAAATTTAATATAAAAATAAATATGAGAAATAAAATTAAAAAAATAAAATTTTATTTTTAAAATTTATATGCCACGTCAGCATCAAGCCACATCAGCATTTTGACTTTTCAACGCTGACATGGCTTGCCATGTGGTGCAGACAACTGACGCGTTAACGGAGTAACGACTAGTTTAACGATTCCGTTAGTCAATGGGCTAATTTGCTTCAATGTGCGAACGTGAGGACCTAATTGAACGCGTTTTCGCGCGAGGGGCAACATTGCTAATTGGGGTCGAATTCGGGGGCAAAATAAGCCCTATAGCCTTTTTTATGTTGTATGAGCTTGGTTATTACGATAAGAACGTATTAGGATAAACTATAACGAATGTCACTTAATTATAGGTAAGATTATATTTGAATTATTCAATTATTAAAAGTTATACTTGAATCACTCAATTATAAGTAAGGTTGTATTTATGTCACCTATTTATTAAAGGTTATATTTGGGTCATTCAATTATGGGTAATGTTTCATTTGGGTCACCCTTTATATTTAAAAAATATATCAATTTAATAATTTTTCTTTCAAATCACTTGTATGCCCTCGTTAATAGTAGAGTACTTCATTTGAAATTATTAATTAATCTAATACATAAATTGATATAGATATTTTAAATATGAAAGGTGACTCAAATGTAACATTACCCATAATTAAGCGACACAAGTGTAACTTTTAATAATTGGGTGACCCAAAAATAACTTTACCCATAATTGAGTGACCTAAATGTAACTTTTAATAATTGGGTGACCCAAATATAATCTTACCCATAATTGAGTGACCCCGTTGTAGTTTACCCAGCATATTAAGATTTAAAAAAACGATAATTTTTAAATACTTTTAAAAAATAAAATTAAACAATTTATTTTTCTTACAACCATTTACCATTTTGAATAATTATTTAAAAAGTTATAGAAATATACAACGTATTATAATTTTTGAATAATGACTTAAAATGTCATAAAAAATTACAAAAATTCAAACTTTATTTTTCAAAAGTTTTTATTTATGATTATAAAATTACTTAATCTTTTACTAACATAAAACATTTTGAGTAATTTTTTAAATATTAGCAAAAATTATATTTTTATTATAATATGTAAACTCCATAAAAAATAAATATTTGATACGTATAAAAAAAAGTTATACAAACATACCTAGTTTTAAGTCAAAATCTAAAATTTAAATGTCTAAACTTAAAACCTTAAAACTTAAATTTTAAACCTTAAAATCTAACCATAAAGCCTACCATCTAAACCCCTAAATAACTTCGTTTATTGAAATTTTATTTTCCACCGGCACAATGTATAAGATAATAATCTTAATAAAAATAATAGAAGAATTTGAAATTATTTGCTGAGAGACATTTAAAATTTTTAAATTTAAGGGAAACGAAATAAATTATATTTTTAGGGTTAAAAATAATTTTAGCATATACTTTTTTAAATTTTTTGTAGGTGTCGTTGTTCACTAATCTTTTAATTTCGTTGATGAAAAAAGAACTGATATTATCATAAAACTACCTTAAAGAATGTTTAAAAAACAAATGAATAATTTTGTTGAATACCTATAATCTTATTATAATATCTATTTATTTTTTAACGTTCAAATAAAATACACATCTAAAAAATACACTCAAATTCAAGCCTAAAAATGTAAATGAATACTTTATATATTTTGATGTAATTATATACCGAGACGAAATTAAGATTAAAAATTAAGGGATATCAAATATAAAAATTTAAAAGTAAAAAGTAAATTTAACATTAATCCATTTAAAAAAATAAAAATATATGAGAGTAAAAAAATATTTTTTGTCTTGGAAAACAAAAGCGTCTCCAGCACATCAAAGGGTTTCGTCCTGATTACGTATAATATCCACTCATGACAATGAACAGTATTTTTGAATAATGACAAATGAATAGTTTTCTTGAATATAATGACAAATGAATAGTTAGTGAGTAGTAATCGATGGCTCAAATTAAAAAATAGCTCTTAATTTATGTTCTTTTTTGTTTTTAACATTTAAACTATAATTTAAGTAAAGTAGACTTTTCGATTGTTATTTTTAATCATTTTAAGTTTTTAAATTATTTTTTAGTCAAAATAAGTATCTAAATTATGTCATTTTTCTTCTTTTAGTCCCAAAACTATTAATTAATAAAAAAATTTGTGATGTATTAACATCTTATTAGTCGAAATAATTTTCTTTTGACTTAAATAACTATCAGACTTAAAATGACTAGAAATGATAGTTTATGGGCTTATTTTGATATATGATATTTTAAAATTTAAAAAGAACATAAATATTTATATATGTTAGAAAAGCCTATAAAATGATATTTTTGTAACATTGGACTTAAAGTGACCAAAAATAATAGTTTAATGGTTTATTTTACCCAAATCATAATTTAAGGACTTAAAGTGACCAAAATAATAATCTAAGAGCCTATTTTGCCTAAATCATAGTTAATGGCTAATATTAGCAAAAATATAGTTTAATGGTTGTTTTTTAGTTTAAGCCTAACATGATTTATCAAATAAATAAATAAAATTTTAATAAAATAAATATAATAAAGGGCAAGATTAATTGAATATTATCTCTATCCTACTATTTGCGTTGATTTTTCACAAAATTTTTAAAAAAATTATATAAAATATATAATATAAAATAATTCAAATGATAAATTTACCTTTAAAATTAATTTTTATTTTTGTTAGAAAAGTAAAAGATGATAAAAAGTAAATATATCTTGAAAAGTTAAATTTTTTAAAATAATATTTTAAATAGAATAATTTTTAAAACACGAATATGGTAATTTTAAGTGAATATTTTATTTTTGAAAATTATTTAGACTCAGCGTAGAAAAATATCATCCACTTGGTAGTCTGAATATTCTCTCACTTCACTTCCTCTATATTTGATCTCTAAAAAGAAGTGAATAAATTATAGTAGTAATAAAACAGAGTAATGAATCTAAAGAAGCTCTGCGGTCTCTCTAATTCAACCTCTCTCCTTTTGCTAATGTAAAATTTCCACATTTTTTTCTACCTTCGCTAAAATAATGGCCAAGTATCACCGAAACGACGTCCGATCCGTAGTCCTCGACCGCCCTTCCACCACCACCGCCACTACCGGCAACCACTTCCGACTATGCGCCTCATTCCGAAGAAAAATCTTCGACGCTGTAAGCTGCGGTGCCAGCTCTCGCCACCGTCGTCAGCTCATGCAGGAATTGATCAGTGACGCCGCCCCTCAGCCTCAGCCTCAGCCTAAGCCTTCTCCCACCATCACAATAAGGTCGGTCTTGAAAGAGTTCAACGAACCCAAAAAGACAGATTTCAATGCAGTGAAAAAGCCAACAACAATGGTAAACCAGAGAAGCTAGTCGATCTCTTGAACTTAGCTGAAGCGGAAAGCGATGCTGAGACTACGAAAAAGGTGCAAGCTTTGGAGGAGTTGAAGCGATTGGTTAAGGAACTGCAAATGGAAAACGAAGAAAACAAGAGAGTAGCTGCCAGTAGAGTAAGGCTGCTAACCAAAGAAGACCCAGAAAACAGAGTAACTTTAGCTATGCTGGGGAGTATTCCCTCATTGGTTGCAGTGCTTGATTCTAAGGATTCTGATTCACAGATCGCTGCTCTCTATGCTTTGCTTAATCTAGGAATCGGAAATGACTCGTGAGTTTCCCAAATTTCCCATCTTTTAAACAAACCCATCTTTGAGAAGAAAATGGCTTCTTTTCTAAATGTTGAACTATTATTTGAAAAAAAAAAACCTTTATTTTTGCAGGAACAAAGCAGCCATTGTTAAAGCAGGGGCAGTGCATAAGATGCTAAAGCTTATAGAGTCCCCAATGAGCCAAGCAAAGCAGTTTCAGATGCCATAGTAGCAAATTTCCTTGGGTTAAGCGCCTTGGATTCGAATAAGCCTATCATTGGATCTTCAGGGGCTATCCCTTTCATGGTAAAAACCCTCAAGGTTTTGGATAAGGAAATTGGGTCTCAAGCAAGACATGATGCTCTTAGAGCACTTTACAATTTATCCATCTCCCAATCAAACATTTCCTTCATTTTCGAAGCTGGTTTGATACCTTTCCTATTGAATACATTGGGGGACATGGATGTTAGTGAAAGAATACTTGCGATATTGAGCAATGTGGTGTCCACTCGTGAAGGTAGAAAAGGCATTAGTGTTGCTCCTGAAGCATTCCCTATTTTGGTTGACGTGTTGAATTGGACCGACTCCCCAGGGTGTCAAGAGAAGGCAGCATACATTCTCATGGTAATAGCACATAAAGCATGTGGAGACATACAAGCCATGATTGAAGCAGGCATTGTGACATCATTGCTTGAACTTACACTCTTAGGTAGTATGTTAGCACAGAAGAGAACTTCAAGAATTTTGGAGGTTTTGAGAGTAGATAAAGGGAAACAAGTTTCGGAGAACTTCGGTGGGAACTCAAGTGCAGCCGTGTCCGCTCCGATTTACGGGGCTTCTTCCTCTTCGACAAATCAATACAGCAAAGAGTGCTTGGTGGAGGAAGAAGGGATGATGAGCGAGGAGAAGAAAGCTGTTAAACAATTGGTCCAACAAAGTTTGCAGATCAATATGAAGAGAATTGTCAATAGGGCCAATTTACCACAAGATTTTGTTCCATCAGAACATCTCAAGTCCCTCACAGCAAGCTCAACTTCAAAGAGCTTACCCTTTTGACCCAAACATGGATTAGCAATTTTGCCCTTCTTTTCTTAACAACTTTTTGTAGCTTTTTGTCAATGTATGATATAGCCTTATATATATAGCCATTGTCAATATTCCATCGTTGTACTTTCATAATCAGCTTTGTAGAAAATTGCTGCTTCATTGGACATTTTGGTGTGTGCGTGATTACCCCCATTTTGGCTCAGTTCAAACCTTCAAATTCATCCATGTCTGAATGATCTGTGCTGCATTTTTAATTGAAATCATGAATGGTGTGAATATGGCTATTAGATTAATGTTATGTCCATCTAGGTCCCTATCTCCCTACAATCAAGGAGTCATTTTACTTTCATGTTTCAACCCCAACGGTACTCCTTTGTCCAGTACTGCTTATTGCCCTGGCACTTGTCCCTACAACTCTCCCATTAATTTATTTATTTCCATCACAGGCAGCTGTCAATAAAACAGATGTGGGTCATTTTCTTCTGCATACAAACAAGAACCATTCACTGTAATTTCCGTCTGTATGAACATTTCGTTTTCTTAATTCAACTTTCTGATCATTTCATTGAGAATCTCTGTGTTTACATAGTGGAATTCTAGTTATTTTTTTTGGCATTAGGACTTAGGACTGGGGACATGGACTTTGAAACCCTTTTATTGATTAGTTGTATACTATTGTATAATTAATCTTCATCCATTGACCTTGTTTACTAAGCCATGTGTATGTATGCGTGTATAAATAATATCAAATGATAAGATCTATTCCTCGAAAACCCAAGATTTTAAACATCCAATCTAATTGTATGTGTATGTGTATGTGTATGAGATCTATTCTTCTGTACAGCATGAATAGTACGGGACCTGTGGGGGCTGGTTTTTTGTGAACCACAGTGGATCATAAATTGTATTCATTTCAATCCTTCCATTATATCAGTGAAATTGTGACTTTGTTGGCAAGTCGAGCAATAAAAAAATTTGTTTGTATGTAGGTTTCATTTATATATGATTTCCTTGGCAGCTGTAAATATTTGATTATGCACTCCAACACAAACTCCACCACCTACATCAATATATATACATTATCGTCGTTATAGCCTTAACCATTGCAAGTAAATGTTCAATTGTTCATTGAAAACCACCCCCATGTTACTACTATATATATCAATGGTATTGTCAAATTTACATTATTATTCTTTAGCATTATAGATCAACATTTGGTTTCTGTCAACAATCAATTGGTCTAGTGGGATGAGACACTAGATCCTTTAAGCAATGACAGAGATTCGAATTCTGATATTATGAATGGAGCTAATTAGGTTTGGAGGATCATCCCATAACAAGCCTCTCCAATAGACGATCCAGATTAGTTAATCAATGAGTTGAATATTGATAGTTAGACAAAAAGAATCGATAGAGGTCTCATTTAGAAAATAGCTCATTAGTCACTAATCATTACAGGTTTATTAATGGATGTTTAATTGGCATGTAGTAGACTGCGCACTACACGGTGGAAAAGATTGTAATGTTTGGACAGCTATGTATGGGCAGGGCTGCTGATTGATCATATACTCAAGATAGAAAGACGGGGAGAACAAGTTATGGAGCTTTTTCATTTGCATGCATGATAAAAACATGTGCATCCCCATGACTATTTAGAATAGAAGCAAGGTGGCGGTGGTAATCCTTGTCACCAACATGTCGTCATGCTCTGTTTTATTTGTGTTTCGAGGGACTATTATGTTTTTGTTTTGAGAATTATGATTATGTAGGGTGTGATTCGAATCTAAGATATTGACTGTTGAAATTTAAGTTTTATTATGTGTGGGTTCGTTTCATAAACAAAAATCTTTGTTCTGCCTCTGCCTTCGGTCATCCTCTATTACTCCTCCATCGCCGCCACTCATTTGCGAATAGGGTTCAAGTCCTTCGAAATTTCTCTCTAAGGAACCTCAAGACTCGTCCAAATAAATCCTCGTTGCGTGTTCCGTTTAGCTACAATCTTTGATATGATTGTTGTCAGACTGTTTTATTGATCAGCTGATTTTACTACACGACAATTAAATATACCTTATCAACTCATCAATACTTATCAACTTTTGAACCGACACGAATTATCATTCAGAGGCAATAATATACTCACATAAAACTGAGGGATCCTTTTTAAAACTCATATCATTATTTATTATTTTCTCTAATTTTCTTTTTCTTTTTTTGCAACTCTCCATTTAAATTAAAAAGATTGAACTGCTTTAAAATCATCATTATTTTATTTTCATCACCAACCATCTTCGACTCATTTTTTTTTTACTTTTGGATTCTCTTTCAAATATATTTTATATTAAAGTTACACGATGAATAGAAATTTGGCATGAGAGATCAAAACAATTATAGAAAGATTTTTTTTTTGTTTTTTTAAAGAAAGTAGGAGTCAAGCACATGTTTTCTCGTTCACATTGTTAATATAAATAAATACAAAGCTGAAAAATAAAGAGGCATGATCATTTCAAGAAACCCAAATGACCAATGCAACTTTTCTTATTCCCAAGAGAAGTGGAATGGACCACAAACTAAATTAATTTATATTAACTTAGGAAACGAATGGGCTTAAATGAAAAATAGATGTTTGATATTATGGGAGCTCATGCCTAGTTTTTAATTCTATATAGGTTTTGCACAAAAAATTATTCGAATTCGTGTCTATTAAGATAAATATTACCATTTTCGCCATTGAGATCACTCGTTATATTCAAATAGTTAATCTTTAAACCGCTCAAATTGATCCAATGATTTTTTTAAATAATTTTGATTCATTTAAACAGTCAAAACATTGACAAAAAAAATCAGTTGCTTTATTTACTTGCCTTGTTAACAAAATTAAGTAATTAACTCCTTTCTTTTTATATAAATTATTTTCTTATTTTTGTCCCATGATTTTATACTTTAAATTTTAGGTATAATTTTAATTATGGTTTTATTAATAAATTTAATTTTGATTTCAAATTTTATTTTAATTTAGATTTTTTCTTCAAGGTGTTAATCATACATTTTTAAAATTTAGGTGTTAATTTATTTTAATTTGAATTGTGTTAACTAATGCTTCCTAGATTTTAATGATGTGTTTCTTATAATTATCACGTCAACAACAATCAACAAATGGAAAAGTGGACGGAAGTTGATGAAATGACCATGATTATTAGTTAAAAATGGCTTAAATAAAAAATAAGTGTTTAAAGTATATTATTTTTAAATTTTAGGTGCCTAAAGTAATTTTTTTGTAAAAATAAGTGCATAAAATTTCAAAAGTTTAAATATTTTTTATTTATTTTAAATTTTTATTATTAAAATATCCTGCAAATATTATTCATTTTAGTTATAAACTTTTTTTTCTAGGCAATAGAATTTTTTATTAAAATAACTAATTGTCTCGTTAAAAACTTCCTTAAACTTAATTAGAGAAAAAATAAAAATCTCTACCGTATTTAAAATTAGATTTATTTAATTACTTTATAACTAAAATGAATAATATTTGCAGGATATTATTTGAGACGAACAAATTAAAATTAGCAAAAACTTCAAAACGCAGCAATTCATTGCATTTTTTATTAATAAAAACAAATTCAATAGATCTCAAAACAATCGAAATCTATTCAAAACTTAAAAAGCCATTGCATTCTCAAATGCACTCGAATATAAAGTAGCTAGCAATGACGGTTGCTCCAACTATGGCAATCCTAGAGACTTTCAACATGGCCCCGTCGCCGTGAGTAGCAGGAGCCTGAGAAGGAGGAGAACCAGCACTGCCATCGTCTGGGCCAGTTGGTGCACTTGCAGAGCTAGCACCACCAGGGGCAGGGGCGGGTGAAGAGGCCGACTTGGAGTCAGAAGCAGCAGGGGCCGCGTCGGAAACCAAGCCGACAAAGGCAATCAAGACAAAAGCAAGAAAAACAATTTGACGTGCCATTTCTTTGTTTCGTAATGTGGTGCAGGTGTTTATAGCCCAGAATTAAAAAGAATGTCAATGAAAAATGTAGTTATTCTCTAAGATTTATTGTATTAACAATAGAGAATAACTACACAACACAATGAAGAATGAAGAATGAAGAATGGAGAAGTTTTGAAAATCTTATATAGCGTTTAAAATTCTAAATTGAAGAGGTTCGATTTTTCAACTGTTTCACGAGTATTACGAAAAACCATGCATTTTTAATAAAACAACGTGAGATGGAAATTTCAACATTAAGAAATGTTCAACTTGTCGTGTTGCTTAGTATTATGGATATTTCAACGAAGGTGGTGTTTTCATTCTATGTGTTTGTTATTTGTTGATATAAACATAAAATGATATTAAATCAATAATAGTGTTTGTTATTTATGAAAACCGAATCAAATAAGAATTTTACGTACAAAATCAAAGTTTATATATCACATTGCTTATTGAATTCAAAATCAGTATATATTTTAATTCAATGTTAAAACTTTATAACAATTTTATGTATTAAGTTACTATTATTTGAACGATAAATAATGAAATAAATGATTCGAAACCTCCAGGGGGTGCTTAAGGCCATCAAGAAGATGGCATGGGAGGTTGAAGCAATACAATTTACAGAGAAACAAGCATGTAAGCTGATGGGATGACATATAGGGTACATGCTTTGTCAAATGTTTATTTAGTACAGACTTCACATTATAAAAATCCCTATTTATTGTATGAGAGAGTGCAAATAACTACTGTGATTGTAGGACAAGAAATCTTTTGTCCCTTTCCATGTCTCTTTTTACGTTTCTTTAAATTTTATTGCATGATGATATTGATTCTTTCTAAAGGGAATCCCATACCTTACTTCAATTTTGTGACGTCCGAGGAACCGTTACAATGAATTTTATCCTTGATTCCTTAATTAATTAAGCACAACCTATTTTGGTTACTAATATTTAACAGCTAAGGATAAATTTTTATTTTCCGGCTTGAGATGGCATTGAAAGCATTGGAAGTTAATATGGAAAGCATTCCTATTAAGGAAAGAGTTTGCCGGTAATGCTAGACTATGTTTTCATTATATGGAACACATATATTGATCAAAAATATTTTTTGTTGCAAATATCTTGCCTGTTTCCTTTGTGGGGCAAAACATGGCAAATGTAAACAAAAAACTATTTACAAAGGGTAACATAACATCATTAAAGCTGACTTTGGGATTATACTAATCTGCAAAATTATGGTGCAGTCCCCTGTTTAGAGTTTAGAGAAGGTCTCATGTGCTCATGATTCCAAGGGAGAAATGAAGACGTGCAAAATGGTGTTGCTGAGGCAATATCATCCTTTGGTAGATTGTTTAGGGTCTATGCCTCTTTTGAGTTATCTCTTATCAGTGATTTACAATTGAAGACCGTGTATCAATTCCCATAATGATTATTTAGAAATATGAGGTGCTTGCTGGTGTCTCAGCAGGACAGCAACTCAGTGATGATAGGGAGTTGATGCATGTAAATTTGTCTTTAGTTATATTTTCCCATTTTTGTCTCCCATAAGTGTAAGTGTGTAACCTTGCAGTTGTCTATAGTCCGTTTCAGATATGTTTCTTTCTGCAGAGCCTTGTTGATATATAGATGCTTTGTGAGTATTTCTTAATGAATTGTGGTACAACTTTCTGATTGCATAGATTTGTAGGTAATTTAATAGTTTAACTTCCCTTGTGTTCTGCCTTATACTAGTTATTGTTAATGGGATGCTTTTATGTTGACGATGAATGTTTACTCTTCTCCGTCCTCTATAATTCTAGCAAGTTGAAAGTTGTCTTTCAAGGGTGGAACAATCACCAAGCGAAGCAATGCAAAATGCACTCTCTCCATCACTTAAAGCCTTGGTGGCAGACCAACTTTTAAGACATCCTGATAATGATGTTAAAGCTGCAGTTGCTGATTGCATCAGTGAGATAACAAGGATAACTGCACCAGATGCTCCTTATGATGATGACCAAATGAGGGTATTTGAAATCACTGGTTGAATGCGATGCGCTACTCGTTGAGATGTTCCAGCATTTCCTTAAGTCAGTAAGGTAAAAACTTACTGCTTGGTTGCATTTGTTCATCATTGTAAATCTTCAGCTCTTAGTTTTAAAAAGCAGGAGGAAAACGCTTCTGCCTGTAAAGGCGCAGCGAGGTACCGAAGGCGCAAAGACGCGCTGGTAGGCTTTTTTACGCCTTTGGGAAAGAAGAAAACCCGTGCGTTCCTTTGATTTTTTACTTATTCCTCTGTTTTAGTTTCTATTCTCTTCTTCGTGTTGAAGAAGAAGAAGCGATTTTTTAAATTTATTTCGATTCCCCAGGTATTAAATTGTGGTACAGCTGGCTATTATAAATGACTAAACGTAAAAAAGTAAAGCCTTTTATTTTATTTTCTTTAATTGTTATTTATGGCTCTTGTGGGGCCAAGAAAATGTTTTAATTATAGTTTTGGTGGCATGCTTCACTGAACCATTGCCTCTTTCTTCTTTTATTTTATTATCATTTTAAAAAATATGGTGATTCAAAGACTTAATCTAGATTAAAAAGTATATTTTAATACTAATCTTGATGCCAATCAATATAATAAAATAATTTTATTTCTAATTATTAATTTTGATTTTAAGCATCTAAAATTATTACAAATATATACTTATTGGCTTTTTCATCACTTAATAAAGTATTTTTTTCATTTCCATTTTATTTGTTTAATATAAATAATATTTATATTATTTAATATAAGGGGCGCCTTGTCTACGAAAAGCGCGCGCCTTTCGTAGCGCCTAGCGCTTCGTCTCTAGAGACCTTTTGCGCCTCGGAGCGCTAGCGCCTCTTAAAACTAAGTTCAGCTATTGTCTCCTAATTTCTGCCTGACTTGTAAGTTTTCAAAGTTACACAATATTATTACTGTTGAAGTCTTTTAGTTTTTTTTGCTTTGGGCTCTCATGGTTTGAATCTATGTTATAGCTGAAACTGTTTTCTTATATTAAGTGATGAACAACATTGCTGTGAATTCTTAAACTTGTGTTTGAATTGATAGGCTGCTTTTTAGGGCATTGAAAATAGAGATTATGATCCTCTTGTGTTCTGTCACTTAAAGGATTTGTGAACTAGGCACCTATTTTAGGTTTGGCTTCTGTGGCTCCTTATGATTTCTTTTCAGGGATCATCATCCACAGACTGTCTTTACGTCAATGGAAACTATTATGACCCTTGTATTGGAAGAAAGTGAAGACGTATCTGTGGGGTTGCTCTCCCCAATTTTAGCTAGTATAAAGAGGGATAATGAGGTGTGTTGTCACACTTGTCACTACTTTTCTCTTCTGTTATCGTGTTTAGTACCCATTGGTCTTCTATTTCCTCTCAGGAAGTTCTTCCTGTTGCTTGGAGGCTGGCAGAGAAGGTGCTTGAGAACTGTGCATTAAAGCTGAAACTACCTAACGCAAGCTGTAGAGAGCTTGGACATTTCTTTTGACGAGTATAGTAGTGTAGTTGCTTCTATATGCGAAATGGCACCTAATGCTGTGGATCAGAAGGATGTTGTTGCTGAAAAACGTGGGGTAAGCAACTTGCTTCTTTGTGCCTTGTTCGTTGAACTCCCACATTATTTATTCTCCTTTCTTGGGTGAATTTCATGTAGGATGATGAGAACAAACCAGTAGAGTCACCTTTGGATAAGACAACCCTGGGACGTTTTATTTCATGCTTTTATCGTCAATTTTCTATATTTTATATGTGATACCGTGTGTGCACTTGGATTCTAGTGCTTCCTCTTGTTAGAATTTAATACCGGAAAGCTGCATTCTCACATTTTTAAATCTTCAAATTCCCTTTCAGGAGGATAAAGAAATTCCTGAAGAAACAGTTTTTACCGAACAAGTTGGTCTTGCAAATGAGAAATCTCCCAAGTCAGTTGTTAGCAATGGCACAGTGCAAACTGCTGAAGACAACTTATTGATTGATTCAAACTCCTTAAAGAAGGAAGAGGATAACCATCTTTCTGATAAGTCCAAGAATGATGATACATCAACTGTTGCTGGACCTGATAGACTGGAAACTGAGAAAATGGTCAATTCAGATTCTAGGTCAGTGGAAAGTACCCTGGAAACGGAGAAGAAATCTGATTCAAAATCAACAGAACCTTCTGACAATGTTCATGTCAATGAGAAGGAAGCTGAGACATCACTGGACCCTAAGAAAGACTTCAAGGATGTCACTGGTTCATGGTGTGGTGATCTGTCTGTTGATGGGGCTGTATCTTCTGAAAATAAACAAGAGACATATGCTCTGCCTTCCTCACCAAAACCAACTGAGGGGGACTCTACTGATGTTGCTTCCCCAAGACCAAGTGGGACTATTCCTGATGAGAGTCTTTCCGAAAAGGCTGCACTGCCAAGGACTATACCTGATGAGAGTCATTCCGAAAAAGCTGCACAGCCAGTGACTACACCTGATGAGAGTCATTCTGAAAAGGCTGGACAGCCAGAAAGAAAAGATGGCTTGACTGAGGAGACCACGCCTTCTGTTGATGATGTCCCTAAGAAGGTATCTGAAGGGATGAGTGATTCAGAAGAAACAACAGATAGGCAATCAGGCAAAAAGGTTGCCATTGTGGTTTCCAACAAGGTTAATGATGCTGTTGATGTAGATGAAAGTAAGAAAGAAAGTGGCAGTGCAAGTAGTTCAGAGGCAAAATCAAAGACACAGTCCTCAAAGAAGGTAAATTCTAGCAGAAATAATTTAGATGGACCCTCTTCAAGGCAGCTGGAGGATAAGAAAAGCCAAGCTCGGGGCAAAGTTATTCCTGATAAAGATGGAACAAAAACCGCAACCATGTGTGATGATGAGGTGCTTAGTTTTTGGCTTTTAAGTTGGTTGTTTTATCAACACTGTTTGTTTAAAGTCTCACTATTTATATGTTTAGCTGTTCTAGATCCTTCAATCTAGTGAATCATTGTTGTCTTGCTATTTGTTTAGGAAGTGGTTGCTTCTCCAAAGTTGGTAAAACCAAACAAACATGATTATCAGATGGAGGAGAATCCTAAGACAAGTTCCAAGAGAAAGCATACCCCAAGCAAAGAAAAAGTAAGTGTCTTAGGTGCAAGAGTGTTGAGATAGCATTTATTTTTTACTTTTATTTGTCTATGAATCTTTCAAGATGATATTTTTTAGCGGTGGAATGTTGTAGTTTTGATTGATTGCATTCATTTTGAATTAAGTTGCCATTATAGATTATTATTAGATTCTCCATTGTCCATTCTAAGCAAGTAATTTTTCAAGATGATATTTTTATGCGTCTTAATGACGATCCTTATGTGTTTGAACAGCCAAAGAGATTCTCCCATTGTCCATTCTAAGCATTTAATTTTAGTTAACCTTTTTAACTTTCTCTTTTTCCTTTTCATCTACTCTCTTTCATAGTACTTGCTTCATTCTTACTTTTAAACACCACTTCTTTGTGTGTTTCTAAAATGCTTTTTCTCTTTCAAAATGATGCATATCTAGCAACAATGCAGCTCATATGTTTTCTTTGAGGTCATTTAGTTTTCAGGAGGCCTTTGATATTTCTACAAGTTTCTAGTTTTTTTTCTTGGAACAGTATCCTACAATGCTGATTTTATTCCTTTCTAACAAGTACCAGATCAATGCTTCTGGTGTGCTAGTATTGCATGGGTGTGGGTGCTCAGTTTTATATCGCCCTTTGCTGTTTCTTAAGATCATAGCTAATTGTCTTCTCTCTTGCTATGGAAAGATTTTGGAGGCTATAAGCTCAATTAACTTCGTATGGAATATTGTAAATCTTTTATTTGACTCTGTCCATACAAGCTGCAATCTGAACAAAGTTGAAACAATGATATTTCATATACCACTTCTGGAGACACTTGATTTTTTTCTCTCTGTATCTTGTTTCTTTGTCTGGCATCTGATTCTATGGAATATGGTGAGAACCTGGTTGGTTTGAAGGTGAAGGTCTGGTGGCCCAAAGACCGTGAGTGAGTATAACATTTCTTCATACCCTTGCTTTATATTTTACAAGTTTTGCATTAGTGATACTCTGGAATGGAAACTATTTGTTTTTCTTTCTCCGACATGTGTAGGCATGTCTGGGCATTTGCCTTAATGTGTGCATGTCTATTGGGTGCCCAATTCTAGTTTCCTTGCTCATATATGTTGTTACCCCCTCCTCTCCCCACTTGTGTTGCTTAGTAATTTGGCTCAAGTTTTAAGGTCAATAAAATAAATTAAAACTTGCTGTAATCTTGCTCCTTATGACCTTGTTTAGAACGCACTTATACTTGCTCTGTGAATATTGACTAATGGAGTGTTAACTTTTTAATGTCAAGCGTGAAATATAAGATTCAAGCCTTTACAAAGGGGGCTGAATATGAAGTCTAAAACCCCATGAATGATGAAACCACAAAAAATTGACAGACAATCGCCAGTGGTTGTCAGTGAACCACCTGTGGTTTCCCCTTCGTATGCAGCAAACAGAGGGCCTATAAAAAATTGAAAGAGTACGGGAAGAAGAGAAATAGAATATGAAGATACAAAAACAGAAGGCCTATAAAATATGATCACCAACTATCATACCTATCATTTATTTGTTTATTTTATTTTTTTGAAAGGTAGAGGGCCTCGCTAAAACCCCCTTCATACCCAGCGTTATCCCGAGGTACAACATCGGATAGCAGAAGGAGGAAAAGAGTACATTTGTTTATTTTATGAATAGAATGAAACCAACGTTATCTTTCCTTCTGACAAAACTGCATCTCACCTCCTTGGAGTTTGTGCTGAGAGATTCAGAATAGTAAGACTTAGCTATTATTGATATTTTCTCAACTCTCAATTATCATTTTATTGTTTATTTGTCACTTGATTTTTGGAGCATTTTCCTCTGGTTAATCCTCTTCGTTGTTCTTCATCAAACCATTTTGTATTGTTTAGATTTTTATTATGCCTTTTTATTAACTTTATTCAGGGATCTTAATTGTTTAAATGCTCCTATATAGTAGATCTTCTTTGTATGAAATCTTGAACTATGGTTCAATTTCGTCTCCCCTTATGGATGCTATTCTTTTGCAGGTTCTATGAAGGTGTTGTTCATTCGTTTGATGTGGTTAAAAAAAAACACAAGGTGACACATAGAATACGACAGAATTTACCTTTTGCAGGAGGTTCTCTCATAATTATTCATGCGAAAATGTGTTTTTTTTTATCATTTTCATTTTTCTATAGGTGCATTATGATGATGGTGATACAGAAATTTTAAATCTTAAGAAAGAAAAGTGGAAGATAATTGAAGACGGGTCTGAACCAGATGAGGTTGGCAGTTCTCTAATTTGTAAGTAATTAGCTTCTACTCATTTCATGTTCTAGGTTGCTAATACTTCATGGTTACAGGAAGCAGCAGCTAACAATTCAAGTCCTGATGGTTCATCTGAAATTTAAGTGATTCCATTTTGTGTTCTTTTAATGTTAAATTTGACTGCATCACAATCTCTGTTTCTAGATGGTTTCTGGGTGTATTTTGGCATTGCATGATGAAACTTTATGTCGATGCATCCCCCCTTCTTTAGCAATGCAATTACTATATTCGGTATAGCTTTGCATTTGCTTCTTGGGCCTTCTGATCTGTTTGTCTTCATATTATTGCTAGGCTTACCTTCTTTACCCCTTGTTTTGATTTCCACGGACAGGCCTCAAAAGAAGAAAGCAAAAACAGCTGATCAACTGAGCACGAAAACTAAGATGGATGCTTTGCCTAAAAGGTTACTAAATTCTTTCAAATGGTCTTTTTATATGATTCTTTCTATGGTTTTTGAAAATCCTTATGTTTTGGATGGACGGGGGTGGAGGATCTTCTGCTGGAAAATCCAAGAGTGCTGCCACGAAGTCTGGCTGCAAGACGAAGGAAGATGGTAAAGTTGATAGCAAATCCAAAGATGTTCCCAATAGTGTTTGTAAATCAGACAACAGTGACAAATCCAAGGATCCTACCACCAAAAGTGGCAGTAAATCAGTTGACAGCGCTTCGAAAGTAGGCAACAAATCCAAGAACGAGGACAGTGGTGACACGCCCAAGTCTACCAAATCCAAGCATGACGGAGGAGTTACCCAAAAGCTTCTGCAAAGTCAAAGCAAGACACTTCAAAGGCATCCTAATCCAAGCAGGAAACCCCCAAGATTTCCTCCAATTCTAAGGGTAAGCCTCTTAAAAGCGGTGGCAAATCTAATACAAATGGTACCAGTAAGTCGAAATCCAGTTCATCCAAGGTTGAAGAAAGTGAGAGCATGGAAGAGAATTCCACTAATTCAGCAAAGGTTGTGGAAAGTGCAAAGTGGAAATCACCAGGTTCAACCAAGGCACATACAAGTGATGCAGTTTCTGGAAAAAAACGGCGACGATGAGCTGAAAATCACTTGAACTCCAACGCCGTTGCCAAGGTCTGGTTCTTGTCCAATGTGGAATATAATGGTTGAATGCTGGTATTTTATTGCAGCCTTCTTAGACGTCCTAGTGCTCTGCATTCACAGCCAGCTATCCATACATTTGGTAATTGGTCAAGTTATGTTTGTGGCTAGCTAATACTCACAGTTGAATGTAGTTTTTATAGTGTTTGAAGGGTAGAGTTGTTCTCATGTTCTATGGGTAGGATTAATTCCTGTTATTTAAGGTGCAGCATTAGGATAAAATTGGTTTAGCCTTTTTTTGGCTTTCTTCTATAGATAATGTAATTTGTGTTTCAGAAACTTGATGGAAGCTGTCTTCTATTTCAATAAATGCTAGTTTTTTTTTTCAGAGGATTTAGTATTTTCCTAGGAGAATGTAAAATATACAATGATCTTCACACAATTCAATGGGGTATTGAAAGATTATCTCATAAATTCTTCATTTCTTGTCTCAAACTCAAAGGATTTCCTTATAGCTCTCTTGGTGTGACCTTCAATTTTTATATCTTGAATCAAATTTGTATATATTGAAATAAAAAAGAAAGCACGTGTGTATAGCAAGAGAAGAGGATGGCATCATCAACTTGGTGATTTACAAAGATGATTAAAAAGAGAGAAGAGGGTGTCATGTCACAATCGGCAGTGATACAATCAGTCTGATCAGCAATGGCGGTTGTTGTCAAGCAGCAGTAAGTAATTATATTTTGTAATAATTAATTCATTATTCAAATATGATTTCATGTGCTTACGATTGTTGGAGTTTCCATAGCGAAAAGGTGGTGCAATAGAGAACCCAACTCTTTTCCTTTAGTGGGTCAATTTAAGACTGGTCACAACACGAACTGGTAGGCGGGAGAGACTAGCTCATTTGACCCAGACCAAAGACCATGGTAATAATAATAATAATAATAATAAAGTAATTTTGTTAATTTCCTGACATATACATAAACTTTCTTTTCCTTGTCTCTTTCGGACACCAGGGCCAGGGGTTGCCTCAGGGAAGAGGCTAGTCTCGGCAAAAAAAGCCATCCCAATCGGTATAACTCATTGTGAATATAGGCTTGATTAAAGTTAAAAGAGTTTTTGAACTACCATCTTTTCTAATAATAACAATATCAATTGAATTAATAGTTGAGAGTAGTGTTTTTTTACGTGTGCTTATTTTAAGCGAAACGTTGATTGGTATATGACTAAAAACTACTTAAAATACATAACAAAAGACGTACTACTAATAAACAAAGGCAAAGAAAAATTGGAATGTGACAGTGAATATCTTTGAAGTACTTTTTGAAGTAATACTTTTTTTTTGAAGTTATTCTATCTCTCTATATCTATCTTTTTTTCAATCTCTATCTACATCTATATATCTATCTCAATATGTATAACCAGTAGAGTGTAGGCTGATGAATGTTCTGCTTCTCTCCTATCTTCACTCTCCTCTATCAATATCACTGGAAATTCATGTTCATTAAAAAGTTAGATTTTGAATTCGAGTTTATTTATTTATTGTTATGTCTCTTCATCCACAGTGTTAGATATGTAGGTTATGTTAAAAGGAAAAAAAAGTACTTGTGTACTTGTGACTGACATGATGGAGAGAGACAATGAAAAGCACGTAGAAGTTAAATAACAAGATTAGTGGATGATAATTAATGATGAATAGAGAGAAGGATTTTCCCCTTTCCTGGGTGGGGGGTTCTTTGATTTTTTCTTGCTTATGATCCTTGCTGGCTTTTGGTTTGGTTTTGCTAGGAAAAGTGGAAAACCCTAGAATCGTTTTTAAGTTCTTCCTTTTGGTACCTTTTTCCATAAATGGGGTGTTCACTGTGTTTACAGATCTGAACCATTCCTTTTACTATTCTTGGCTTCTGGTCTATGTGCGTGAAAACAGGCGGGTTTCTTTGTTTAGGTAAAAAATATCTTGTTTAGTTTCTTTGTTTTAAGGTCTTGTTGGGGACATTTTGAAATTGACAGAAGAGAGCGAGCACACAGTACCATTTGTATAAGACTATACTTTTGCTTTTGCGTGCCCACTTCTCTTTCTGTCAGCTTCTAGTGCCCGGATTTTGATCCTTTGGTCACCTTCTAAGCCTGTTTTGTTCCTTATCACTACCCTCCTATCTCTCTCTCTGTGTGTGTATGTTTACTTGTTCTAAATACTATATTCTTCCTATTTTCCCCTTTTCTATTAAAGCATCTGAATCTAGCAGCACCGAATTGTTACTCTCAGTTATAACCCTATCTTCTGTAACATTGATTGCATTCTAACATGTTGCCTGTTTTATTGTCTGGGAATGGATGTTTCATGCAGGTAGTTTTTTTTGTTAATTTAGCTAAATATTTGCAGCAGGTTTGGTGTTTCTGATTTTATAGTGTATTTACAAGCGTTAATCTGCAAATTTTGAACTTTAAGATTATTGTTTCTCTTGGGATATCAGATATGTAAACAGCAAGATGCTATTGTTGTTCCAACCTCTTGGAGAATTTGAGTTGGAGCGTGTTTAAGCGCACAATATACTTCAATTTATTTTAGAAGTTATGGTAGTTTAGGCCATGTATCAAAAAATCGAAGACCTTAGACTTGGAGTGAACCCAACATGTTTAGATTTCTGATTGGATTTTGAAAGAGATTGATTCAAGAAAATTTGCATGATTTCAATGCAATTAGGTAGAAGGGTTTTGAATTTTGTATACCACTTTGTTTTGCTTGTTTTGGCAATTAAAGATGGGTTTTAATGACATCAGACTACAATCTTGATGGGGAACATTTCACCTTCATGCATCAATTTGAATATTTTGAACAATTTGGTACTTATTATTCATACACACTTCTGTACTTGTCTATTTAGGGAATTTTATGGTTGTAATTGTTTAGATAGCTTGTGTATTGTATTATCCAAGGAAGTGGAATTCTGCTATGTAAATTGCCTGTACATGTATGAGTTTTACAGTGACATATCTCTCCTTCCATAACATGTAAATGTATTATATATATGCTTTCCAGATTGTTTAGTCCTTTGGCTATAATCCTCATGCTGATTTTGACTAGCGTATCCTGCTCCAAACCTTGTTACCCTATGGATCTCCTGCAAGTTCGCATTGCCGAAACCGGTTGAGAAAAAGAGAGAGTAGGTTTTCACTGAAGCAAATCGCGAACCTGGTTGTCGTAATGCAGGCCTCAATCCGTTCTCGTAATTCCCATGTAATCTTCATTGCAGTATTTCCATTAGGATGTTATATGTTATTAGTTTAGGGAGGAATGGGGTAAGGCTTTTAGCTAGGATCCTAGTGATTCATTTGTATATTAGTGCCTAACAAGATATTG
This sequence comes from Hibiscus mutabilis, assembly GCA_019671005.1. Lineage (NCBI taxonomy): Eukaryota > Viridiplantae > Streptophyta > Magnoliopsida > Malvales > Malvaceae > Hibiscus > Hibiscus mutabilis. The sequence continues at coordinate 30,143 of JAGYYJ010003127.1, read as the reverse complement.
CAAAGCTGGAATTATTCTTCCTGTCTGTAAAAAAAAAAAAGTTCAAGTATTGTCTCCACTACATCTCCAAAGACGATCATGCCAGCACTAATTATTTACAATGTGTTGGTCCCGTAGCTCAGTCGGTTAGAGCATTGGTCTTATGAGCCAAAGGTCGCGGGACCATTGTGTCCGAATTTGTAATCATGCTGCAACCTTGTTTTAGAGGAGAATGGACATCTTAAGGTATCTGATTCATACACTGTATGTTCTTGATTCTGGTTTTCTGCCTTTCCAAGATGAGAATGCAATGAACATGTATGTATAGGGAAGTTTTCTGCCAATAATTGCTGCTCAAAGCATTTAACTGCCGATATACTTATGTTAAGTGGATTTAATATGCTGAAACTATATTAATTACTATTATCATTTAAGCATTATAGCTGCCCACTGTGAATATAAAGCATTTTCAATGAAAACTGTGGCCTGCAATTGTATAATATTCATTCTGCAGAAAACTGGGTTAGGTTTAGGTAGGCTTACTATTTCACCTCAAAAGACCAGTCCTCCATTCCACAATATGAAGCCTCTCAGCTTCAACCGATTCATTTCATTCATATGCATAAAACTAATATAATCACCATCCAAAATAAATCTAAATAATTTATTTTGAAAAATTACCAACTCTTAACTTTCATACGTTGGATCAGTATTAAGAAAAAGTTTATCATACTTTAATCACTTTTTCTTTTCTAAATTAGGGAAAGTGCTAGGAATCAAACCATGGCCTTTTAGTACTATTCTATAATCTGATGTAATTTAATTAATTAATCCATTCCAATCTTTCTACTTTGAGACTGAAAAAAAATATTTATAATATTTATAATAACATGTTATAATATTTGTTGGGGCGGGTATAAAGACATATTCACCCCTTTTCTACCATTCACGACGAATTTAACTTTTATCTTCATCTCTGTCTCACAACCCACAAAATTTATAACTGTTTCTGTCTAATTAAATGCGAAATAGGATGAATCCTAGCAAAATTTGCCCCACTGACATCTCTAATTGAGAGGTCTGAAATCTCATTTGATGCACTAAGCATTTTTATGCTTCTACTTTCTCAGTTTTTCTTTTGATTTAGAGTAATAGTAAATATAGTTTAGTTACCTATTTTGATAAAAAAAAATAATCTAAATATTTATTTTGATTAAAAAGTATTATTTTAACTAAAAAATATTTTAGGTATCTAAATATACTTTAAGTACTTATTTGTAATATAATCTTTATTTATATATATATATATATATATAATTTTGTTTTAAAAAGGGGAATGCGCTAGCAATCACCTCATGTTTCCCATCACACCACCATTAGATGCATCCTTTAAATTTCTAGCCATAGTTGAAGTTATTTAATTCTTCTTTCTTTCTTTTTTTTTTTTTATCAAAAAAGGCATTTAATTAATTACATAGTTGAATTGAACTAGTCCCTAGTTCCCTTCGTCTTATTTAATATATTTAATATTAATTTTTTTGGTTAAATTTTTTGAATTCTTACTCATTATTACTTTAAAATTTATTATTGATAAAAAGTGAAAAAATATATTATAAAAACCTTCAATCAAGTAGTTTAAAAATATATATTTTATAAAATTTAATTAATTAAAATAATTATAATTAAAGTTAAAAAAATTGATTTTTAAAATGTCAATACTAAATATATTGATGGTACAGATAGAGTATGACCAGGAAAGCATCTGAACCTATAAAAGCATTTTTCTCCATATTACAGTTAACAGGGAAAGAAGCAACAAAACAAGACTCTGGCATGTTCTACTTTTAGTTTAATACGAATCTTAATTTGTCCAATACCACCTGATTTTTCCGAGGTATATCACCAAATTGAACTCCCTGCAATGGCAGAAACAAATCAAGATGTATACGGGGTGGGAGACAATAAAGATCACATCTTTGGCTGCATTCCGAGTTGGACAGCTTCTTCACCATATTAGAGGAACTTCTTGCCTTTCGAGGTTAAGTGGGATCAAATTTTCCCTTCCTAACCTATGTCAATTTGACGTTTGCCGACATCTCCGGCCACACGCATTGGTGTCTGTCATTGAAATCTATTTTTGATGAAGTAAATTGGAGATTAAAAAAGAAAAGAAAAGAGTGCCAACTACTTCACTCTTCACAATCACACGTGGCTTCAATTTCAGTTTAATTTGACCATTAACAGTGAAATTATTGGGTTTAGAATCAAATTTTGGATTTTCCAATTGAAACCAATCTCAAAAGTAAACATAGGACGTTTGTTTTGATTTTGGATTTGGATTTGGATTAATTCTATATTCTATTAAACTAACCGATCATTTGTGATTTACAATTTTGTCACACAGAACCACAACAGCACGTGCGATATTACTGTAGTTATGATTATATTTAGGGAGATTGTATATATGATATTGATATGTTAGATAGGGATAACACAACTGAAGGGAGGTGGAAGCCTGGAAGGTGGGGTGAAACTAAGGTTAACAAGACGAGCCTTGTTCTTTATTTGTAGTCTTCAACTTCAAAAAAGTAAGGTACCCCATTGGACAGTGCCAACTTGAACTTTCCAGGACCGCTGGCTTTCCCAGTGGGATGGACAAATTGCCTCTTCATCCCCATCTCCCACTCACTCTCCTTTGAAACATCTTTTGGATTCTATCCTATCCTCTCTGTCTATATATATTTCCCTATTCCTGGGTTTTATTAACCTTCCCTTCCTCTATTTCTTCCTTTGCTTTGCTTTTGTACTACCAACTTTGAGTGATGGAATCAGCTTGGCCTTGGGTGGATACTAGTTTGGATCTTAGCATCAATCCTCCACAATCTCGCACCAGTAAAGCTATGGTGGCACAAACACTGGTCCTACTCCTGCACCAGTTCCATCTGCCCAAACCAAAGCTTCAACTCCCACTGTAACTCTTGATCTGATGCAGCCAGCTAGAATGGAGGATGATGCTCGATGCACCAGCTATCCAACAGCTCTTGGTTCATCAAATGGCAGCTTTTTTGACCAGAGACCCCAAGTTCACAGCTGCCCTTGCTGCAGCCATTTCAGGACGAGTTGTAAACCAGAATACGATAGAGAAGTGATGTAGATATGGTATTTTGAATCTAATATAAGAAGATGGAAGAAAGAATGGAGTCATTCTTTTGCTGTCCAGATGTTATCTGAATTCTGATCTCCTTCTCATTTACATAGAAATCGGAAGACAGTCGAATAACGGTTAGGCAGATTAATCTCAGTGAACAAATTAAACCTACAGAGGCTAAAATGTTACTTTTCAAAGCATAGAAACTAAAATGAACTTCTCCAAGAGACTTTATATTACTTCAACCAATTTCTTTATATTCAAACTTTGCAGCTGCCAGCTGATCATTTCTTGTCGACGTATATTTCCTTTAACCGATGACACGATGATTTAACGGAATAGAACACTAGATCTTTTAAGACTGGTAATTCGAATTTTTATATTTTAAATAAAAAAAATTAAGTTGAAAAGATAAATTTATATAATCAAATATTGATAACCAATAAGTGTTGAATGTAATGACAAAGACACATTGTTGGAAGATAAAATTACAATTTTCTAATATAGACCCCCATAAAATTAACATGTATTTTATAAAAAAATGAAAAAAAAAATTGATACACAGTTCGTGTAAACTTTAGTTTACACGTGCCTTTTAGTTTTAAGAGTTAGGATTTTAGTTTAGGGTTTAAAATTTAGGGGTTTAGGTTGTATGGTTTAAAATTTAAGATTAGTGTTTAGAATTTAGTGTGTAGGGTTTAGTTTTTTAGGGTTAAGATTAAAAATTTAAGATTTAAATTTTTATAATGTAAATATAAAAGCTTGTGTAAAATTAATTTTATACGACTCGTTTATCAAAATTTTACCCTAAAAATATATTAATAAATATATAAAAAACGTATACTTCTTTTTTTTTTCAATTTGGGCCAAAATAGAGCCGCCCATAACACCATTAGCCATGGTTTTAAGATACATTACATCCAAACCCTCCCCATCCCCACCCAAAAATATGAGAGAGAGAAAAGAAAAGAAAAAACCGGGGTTATTAGTCCAAGCCAGATGATCTGTCCAATATTTAAAAAGGTTTGAATAAAAACATTAAAATAAACGAGAGTATGTAAAAAAAATTAGATTCGTTTAAAATATGAGTTAGGTTTGAACTTGGTCCAGATCGTTTTAAATTTGTAATATGTTATTTTTCTTTAATTTTGTTTACTTTGTAATTTATATCGTAAGGAAATTATATACACTATAATATAACGAAAATATTAAAAATATATAAAAATGAAAAATAAAATAATAGTAAAATTATATAATTAGTAAATATTAAATAAATAATTATTTTTAAAAAATAGAAAATAATATAAACATGCTTAAAAGAATTTGATACTCATATTCCAAGTTAAACAGAACTAAAATAACTATATACGGCACCATACATAATCCGGTCCACTAAAACATCTAGAAAAGAAAAAAAGGACAAATAAAAGTGGGATTGAATTCAAAGCAGCAGATTTCGTGCATGGATTGGATTCTAAATCAGATTTCAAAGTGATCGACTTCAAATTCACATTGACTTGTCATTTAGCTGGTTTTATGTTTGTCACTTCTATCTGTCTATATGCTAGAACGAACCTAAAAATTAGGCCTAAATTAAGAATTTAAATTATGGTTACGATCGTATAATCAGTTATATTGTGTTTATCACGGTTGCAAACATAACGAATGTTATTTCTATCACAACGGATATCGTAGTTGTGAAATTTTTTAATATATGCTATTGTGTACATAACGGTTGCATGTATTATTGCTTTGGATGGTGTCTCTACCACTATATAACGATCTCTGTTGCGGTTACATATCCCTATTTAAATACATGTCTATAATATCAAGTATTGAAAAAAAAATTAAAAGCACGTCTATAATAACAAATATTGAAAAAATAAATTTTAATAGTATGCTCATAATAGTAAATAGTGGGAAAAATAGGTCGCTTAATAACAAGTTGTGAAAAAAAATTAATTTTAATATTTATTATTAAGAACATACTCTTAAAAATTGAATTATTATTAATACTTATTATTAGGGGCTTGCTTTCCCCCCAATATTTATTAATATGAGCATATTCTTATGATTTAATTTTTTAATACTTTTTGTTGGGGCCTTCGAAACTTATCCAGCTATATATATATGTTCATTACTGGTTCTTTTTTTTCATCCATCCATAAGAAATAATAACTAAACTCTTAATTTTTTTTGGCGTGGGCCTTGGGCAGGGTGAGGGCCCTGGGCGGGCGCTCCTACAGCCCTGGCCCAGGGACGGCCCTGGAAACTCTAGTTTAACTCTCTCTCATAATTATTATTTTTAATAATTTTAAAGTGATTATAGAGGCAATATTTGATGATACTTTTCTTTAACCATTTGATGTGTCACACACCTTACAGATAAAGCGAATTAAACATGTGTCACATACCTTACAGATAAAGCGAATTTGAAGTATACATGTGTATACATGAATAAATATTGAATTTGAAGTCAACAATCTCTAGAGCATGTGGTTAAAGCTTTCAGTTGACATCTTTCTCTTTCATTTTTCTTAAGTTGTGGGTTCAAGATTCAGTAGAAGTAAAATTTCTCTCTCCTTCTTCCTAAGTAAAAATTGTTCAAAAAATACAATATTTGAAAGAACTAAGTCGATTTGCAGCTGGCCTAAGAAGAAACTAATTTTTTATGCCTTAAAACAACCTAATAACCTGATTTTTGGTTCCTAACATATATATTAATTCAGAGTTCAGACATAAGAACATACACTGTATGTACGCATGCGGGCGTGTGTGCAGTTTATGGTGCCAAAAAGAAGTGAATATAAGGTCGGAGTAAGAATTTGAGGTTAGGAGCAAACTATAAATATTTAAAATTAGAGGGACAAATTTTTAAATAAATTAATTTTAAAAAAAATTAAATAAAAAAACAAATATTCGTATGTAAATCCGTCCCTGAGTGGATATTTTTCAACTCATCAGGTTTTCAATAATCGTGCTACACGCTTTGCACGTTTGGGTTTCAAGGAACTGTGGCTGCGGGGTTTTGGAAAGGATAGAAACCTGCATTTATGATGTAAAATTTCCTGCCTTTGCTTTTGCCTCTCACCACACAAACTCATTCATTCATTTTTTTTCTAGATGATGTTTTTCATCTGATCATGCCGTGATTAGGGATTTAAATTGTGGTTGTAGTCGCGTCTTTAATTACGATATTTTATCGTGGTTATATACAATAACGGATGTATTTGTAAATTTTTAATTTTGAACGATGTTATTATCAATATATTGTGGTTGTTATTATGATAGTGGACTGCTATTTAAATTTCGAGTCGACCTTTAATTGTTCCAACTTCAATAAATACATTACGTACCATTTACTTCTCCATTATTACTTCACATGATTTTGTTAAGAGAGCATACATGTGTTCATACGGTGATAGAATTATAAATGACTTATGATCATCGGTCATCTCCCGTTTTCTCTTAAACTTTCTCGGAAAATCTGAGAAAGGAAAAGAGAAAAACAAAGACCGGAAGTTTAAAGTCCACGAATTTGTCTACACATGTCCACTAACATGCTGGGACCCTGTGACCAGCACAGTTTGCTCTGTGAAAAAAACAAAAACAAAAGAGAAGGTGACGCATTCAATTAATTAATTAAGACCTAAGTGCTTACTTCAGTCGCATGATGTCATAACCATTACGTTATATATTCCCATAGCTACCAAATACACTTTATTAAATACCTATGGCCGTGATTATAATCATGATGTTTCCTATGAACAATCTCTTTGAAAACTAAAAAGGAACACTCAGTGCTCTTTTCCACTTTGGAAAATATGTCCAGCAGCTACGCTCATATATAGTCATTGACAAATCAATAAGATTTTGCTTTTAATTTCAGGGACTGCAATGGATGCATCAGACTTTAACAAAGAAAAGGTTATTTATTACCTACAGCTTTATAAATTGTGATCTGTCTTTGATTTTCACTTTTCTTTCTATTTCTCTTGATATTTTTTTTATAGATTTTAGAAAAAAATTTGCAGGTTCAAGCTCTGCAAGAGGAGTTGGAACGTTTGCAGAAAGAGAACCTAAAGCTTAAATTATTGTTTGAAGCAATGAGCAGCAAGTACAACGTGCTTCATCGAGCATATCTCCAGGAATCGAACTCGCAGTTTGGTTCATATGATGAATGCTCAAACAAGGAACTAAGGCCTCCAGCTGCAGCCGTAGCTAAGGCGTCGCATGTTTTCGTGAAAACGGACCCTAGGGACAAAAGCCTCGTAAGTGATCACCGTCTTTAAGTTTACCCTAGCTAGCTAGGTTTCTTAGCATTACTGTAATCATGAATTGTAGATAATCAGAGATGGATATCAATGGAGGAAATACGGTCAGAAAGTTACAAAAAATAACCCATCACCTCGAGCTTACTTCAAATGCTCTGTAGCTCCCGGATGTCCAGTCAAAAAGAAGGTATATATAGTAATATTTTATGCTCAAAACCAGCCATACTCTTCTTTGTTACCGGTATTCGAATATCTTTTGGGATCTTTGTTTATGTTTCTTAGGTTCAGCGATGCGTAGAGGACGAATCTTTTCTTATGGCAACATACGAAGGACAACACAACCATGATGCTTGTTCTACACCAGGACAATCATTATCTTCGACAACTACCCTTCCTTATCCGGTTCTGGATAACCCTTTTCGACCGACCATCACTCTTGATCTCACTCTTTCAGGATCCAACATTCAAAACAGTATTAGGAATTACCTTGTGAATGTTATGGAAGATTACAGCACAAGCAACAACATCGACGATGACGACAACAAAAGAATCGAAGACTATGTTGCATCCTTAACAAAAGATCCTAACTTTACTCAGGCTTTAGCCGCCGCAGTTGCTCGCTCCATAAGTGCCGGACAGCCTAAACCATCAATCTCATGAACTTCAAAAGATACTCGAATGCTAGGGTCATTATACAGAGTGACCTTGGTCTTTGGTGCCAACATACCACAATTTTGTCAATAAAACTATGGTAAATCTAAAAATGAGTTAGGTTTATCTATGGTACACGTGGAGGCATTACTCAAAAGACCAAAATATCTTATATTGATTATAATCTACAAGCAATTCTTTAAAAACATCTGCATTTACATTCCTTTTAATTAAAATTTTACACATGATTTATAATATATAATGAAAAGGATAACAAAAGTAAAACTATCATATCATGTTGTTCTCCTACATATTTTCAACAAAGCTTGTTTGGGCACTGTACAAGTGAGCTTGAGAGGACCTAATATGAACCCCAACCATCAGCTCTGCTCCAAAACCAGAAAGCATGTTAAAGACTGAATGCAGTTAATAGCTTACTATTTGAATTTGGTATTTGGCCACAACATTCACCACCTGCATGTATTCTAATTTACAACTCCTCATTCTTGCTGTCTCATCGTAGACCACATGTTCTTCTCCGATACATTCGTGCTCTAAGCTTCCAAGGGTTTTCCCTCCATTGAGCGAAAATTAACATATTTTGTGAGAATCAGAGTGACAGGTTAATCAGTAGAATGTATCATTGAATAGTGGCGCTCTTGTTTGGACCTTGTATCAACTGTTCAGGGCTTCTGACTCTTTCATTGAAGTACTACTTTTTTAGTTTCTTGTTTTCTGCCTCTTTTGCTTTCTTCATTTCCAATTCAAGCTGCTTGCAGTTTTCCTCGTGTGCTCGGACAAACATCTTCGAAAAGCTTAGCAGAGTAGACATGACTAGAGAAAAAGTTGCAGTCAAAGGGAAAGTGATAAATCTGCGTAAAATAGAGTAAAAGAGCAAGATCTGACACGTAAAACTGCTCTACAGCTGAGATTCACAAGGGTGCATGTTAGCTAATGGTTTTTCCTAAAGCACAAATTACTTGTACATATTAGCACAGATGCTAGTTATGATATCTAAACTAGATCAACTTTACTGTAGGTATCCAAAGTGATTTAAAACAGTTGCATACTGATGCAAAAACAACTGGTTATAGAACAAGAGAAGGTCACCGCCATCATATAGGACAGCATCACTAAACTATTGCTTTTGGGGATTAGTATTTCTACAATAAAAGAAAACCATTATATTTCCGTTTGTCCCAAGTTTAAAAAATTCTCCCTTCTGGCCCCCACTTGATCGAAAAGTAACTATGTAAATGAATCAGTTGTCTTGATACGCATTTGGGTCCTAAAATGATGCAGGGTTAAGCATTCAACAGACTTGTCAAGGCTAAACTACTACCTTGCTCAAATGGGCAACGTGCAGGATCTTCCCCAAAATAATGAGCCAATGAATCTGCATTTTTACCCTGAAGGCATCAATTTAGAAATGCTAATGAATTTGTTTTCTTTCAGGCACATCGAATATGCAAGTATAAAGCCTCCTTAAAAGTAAATCATACCACACAAGACTGAAGCAAAATCAAAGACTTGACTTCCCCTTCAGCAAAACCAAGGAACTCCCTTACAGTCTGAAGGTTGAAATAAATAAAAGCATTAAAAAAATATGAATAATAAGAAGAAAGAACAATAAGAATTAGAGAGAACACAAGTTATTTGAAAGTGACTATTGATCCAAACCAAATATGATTCCCGAAACAAGTGATAAAGTTGTAGAGCATCTCAATGCTCATGGTACTCTTGATTGGCACTTGAACATTTCAAAGGCTGAAGAAGTGCTGCCTTTAGGCACATAGGTGTCACAACGAACGAGTATTTGGCAAAATAATTTGGAAGGCTGTTCACAGCAGTTCATTTTATCATAATAAGTGGTTGTCATATCTAGAAACCCAACGCTGAATTGTAAAGACTATTGGATGAGATTGAATCTCAAGATCTTTTGACCAAAGTCTCCGATGACAACAGCTCTAATCAAGTTTCTTTTAACCAAGGTTGATTTAAACATCCCAGCTAGCTTCTGCAAAGGCCAAAACTGACCTACTAATTACTAAAGAGTAAAGACCCTGATTGCAAACTTTAATGCATCATCTTTTTCGTCTTCAAAGATTATGAAATGCTGTTGTTTTAGTTAAGGGAAGGGGTGAGACTAGGAAAGCCAAGGTTGTGGTGTCCCTAACAGGCAATGCTTCAAATATAAGAAGAAAATCCAAGCAACATGTGAATGTGAAGAACCTCATTGACATGCAAAATAGCCAGTTAATATATAGGAATTACCTTGAAAAAAGTTTCAGACACGGGACCATCATCTTCCGAGGCAGATAGTTCTTGGACAACTTTCTCCAACCCTTTACTAAAGGCTTGTGTCTCGTCTGCCAAACATTTCAATTGTACCTGCATGGTAATCAATAATTTTGCTTAGCATCATATGCCAAAGGTTAAGTAATTTAAGTATATGACCTGAAAAGGCCATAAAAGTTTCACCTTTGTTGCAGCTTCCAAAGTCGGAAGGTCTTTAGGAAAATCTAGTAATTCTGGCAAGTTTTGGTCCAAAACCTAAAAATTAGAGGCCGTAAAGAGTAAAGTATAAATCAACGTTTTCACATAGAATAAGTTATGGTCAGCAATGGAAATAAAAGCAAATATAAAAAGCTAAATTAAGCAGTTTCATATCCCTTAAGAAGCTAAATTATTAAGCAGTTTCATATCCCTTAAGAAGCTAAATTAAGCATTCTCTCTCTCTCTAGTTAATTTGAAAACATGCATCCAAAATGAAGGATAATAGACTTCAGCAAAGATCAAGAGCTTTGAACCCATATTTTAATCAAAAGAGACATGCTCATCTCCAAAGAAGCACAAAGCTTTTTCCTTGTGGAAACCACTTCTAAAAGATGATAGGCTTGCTCAGCAAGAAAGATATTCCGGAGTAACTTGCGATCCGGGTTGATTTTTGTCTTTGCATAATTAAATCCTATAATTGCAAAAGTAAAACAACCCAGCATACCATGCATTTTCCACAATAATTTTCATGATATTTTAACCTTTACATTTTAAAGCTAGTCTTCAACAAAATTGAAAAAAAAGGATGCAGTAAATGTCTGCACACGTTCAAGCATTTTTACTATGGTATACACAAAGATAGAGGCATTCCATCTAGAAATGTAAGGGTACAAGTACAAGAATATTCAAGTTATTCAAACAAATTTAACATGAAAGATCAGCATCAAGAAATTAAGGTAGATGATCTTCTACCTTGCATAGAAAATGCATGAGAGTCATCTTCTTACTCCGAGCTCGTGTATCTGTGAGTTTAAGGAGACTATCCAACCGAAAACCAACAGCAGAACCTGTGGGGAGGAACCATAAATTACTGAAACATATAGAGTAAATAGATTCTTTTTGAAAAGACTGTACAGATATGACATCTAGGGACCTGATTTCTATTCTTAGCAGTTAAGGGGAAAATACAGGATTACAGGACTGTTAAACATTTAAGAGACTCAATTAACAATAAGGAAACAGTGAAAATACACAACTCATTCAAGAAGAATAACAGAAGGCAAATCAGCAGTGAAAAGTCTGACCTTGTTTTCTGTAGAAATCAGAGAACTTTTTAGAGTGTTTCTCTGTTAAATCTTATTCCCAAATGTTGTACAAGAGTAGTCCTTTTATAGGCTTTACAAGTAGTTTACCTAAGAGATATAACTCTTATCCTTTAATGAGATAGAGTTTATCTAGGTTTAAACTCTTAAATTCAAACTATTAGATGAGATAAGATTACAACACTTAGTTTACAATAAATAAACCTAAGTTAAACTTATCTTATCTACAATTAACACTCCCCTCAAGCTGGTGAGTATACGTTGTATAGTCCCAGCTTGGATGTGAATCCATCAAAGGTTGCTTTTGGAAGAGCCTTGGTGAGCATATCTGCTAGCTACTCTTCAGTGGGTACATAAGATAGATCTGCTATTTCACCATTGACCTTTTCTGAGATGAAATCTCGGTCAATCTCCACATGTTTTGTTCTATCATGGTGGACTGGATTCTTAGCAATCCTAATGGAAGATTCATTATTACATAAAATCTTGAATTTTTCACTTTGATTCATCTCCAATTCTTTCAACAGTCTCTGCAGCCAAATGCCTTCACAGATTCCTAGTGCTAATGCCCTGTATTCGGCTTCAGCACTACTTCTAGAACCAAGTTTCCCCAAACGAATGTGCAATAGCCACTAGTCGACCTCCTTTCTGTTAACTCTCCAGCCCAACTGGAATCGGTGTAGACTTTCACTGTTCTGTCTTCGGTTTTCCTGAAGAATAAACCATGGCCTGGAGTCTTTTTTAAGTATCTCAATATTCTGTATGCAGCCTCAAGGTGTTCTTCTCTAGGATCTGCCATACATTGGCTTACAATACTAACAGAAAAACCAATATCTGGTCTTGTCAAAGATAGGTATATAAGTTTTCCAACCAATCTTTGATACTGCTCTTTATCTACTCGAACTCCTTTCTTCAGCTTCAAGTTTGTCTCTATTGGAGCATCTGTAGGTTTGCACCCCAACATTCCAGTCTCGGATAGGAGATCCAAAATGTATTTTCTTTGATTAGTAACCAAACCTTTGCTTGATCTTGCCACCTCCATTCCCAGGAAATACCTCAAGCTTCCCAAGTCCTTTGTCTCGAACTCACTACTCAGTAGATTCTTCAAATTTCTAATCTCTCTGAGATCATCTCCAGTGATTATTATGTCATCAACATAAACAATCAAGATTACCCTTTCTCTGCTAGGTGTCATCTTGATGAAGAATGTATGATCAACTTGACTTTGCTTAAACCCATTTCTCAAAATAACTTTGGTAAATTTCTCAAACCAGGCCCTAGGTGATTGGTTCAGGCCATAGAGAGATTTTTCCAGCTTGCACACTCTTTGATCTCCCATTTCCTTTTCCACTCCGGGAGGAATACTCATGTAGACTTCTTCTTCTAGCCTTCCATTAAGGAAAACATTTTTCACATCTAATTGATGAAGTCCCCATCCTCCATTGACTGCCAAACTGAGTAGAACTCTAATTGTGTTGAGTTTGGCCACAGGAGCAAAGGTCTCCTTGTAATCAATGCCATATGTCTGTGTGAAACCCTTGGCCACAAGTCTCACCTTGTATCTATCAATGCTGCCATCAGATTTGTATTTCACTGCAAATACCCATTTGCAGCCTACAAGCTTCTTTCCTTGTGGCAAATCAACCATGGTCCAAGTTCCATTCTTTTCCAAAGTTTCAATCTCTTCTTCTACTGCTTTTTTCCATCTAGGATCCTTGAGAGCCTCTCCTACAGTTGCTGGAATTTGTATCTCATTTAAGCTGACTGTAAAAGCTTTAAAAGAAGACATTAAATTCCCATAAGAAACAAATCTCTGGATAGGATGTTTTGTACATTCTCTAACACCCTTCCTCTTAGCAATAGGTAACTCATCATGATCCATATTAGAAGTAGAAACTTGGGATAATTCATTACCTTCATCACCTCCATTACCTTCCACATTTTCAGAGGCAATTGGACTCAGTTGCAATTCTCGGCAAATGTCAAACTGTAAGATGGCCTCTGGAATAGATTTCTGCCTCCTTTTGTAGACCCTAAGCTCTTTACTCTGAAGTTGTGGAGTTTGGGTTCTTTGAGGGGTCATAGGAGTAGATGTGAGTTATCCGAGAGAAATTTCAGCTTTTGTAAATAATGTAGTAATTATCCTACTTAAAGTTTATCTCCCTAATAGATTAAATTTTATCCTTAGTAGGACTCCTTATTGTAGTTAGAGTCTATCAACTTAGTAGATTAGAACTAAAAGTTATCTTGAGAAGGTCTTCTTAATGTACTAAAAGACCTAGAGCCTATATAAGTGTGTATCGAGAGATGTAAATTCATTGAGCAATAACAAAATACAGAATATAAAATTCTGTTTCTTCTTGTTCTGTCAACTTACAGTAGATTTGGGACTTTCTGGAGGTGTAGTACTCACTGGATGAATAGGTCGAGGACTAGTAGAATTTGCTGGTGTTGATGATGGCAAAGAGGTTGTAGGAAGAGTAGAAGGTAACTGCACAGGAAGAAACTGGTCATGCTGAAAAAAATATGGAGGCTGAAATTCATCAAAGTTCCCCCCTGAATTGCAGACCGAGTAAAATATAGAGTCTGTTCAAAAAATGTAACATCCATAGAAACATAGACTTTATGGGTATGAGGAGAGTAACACTTGTAGCCCTTCTTTAGTGAAGAATACCCTAAAAAGAGACTTAATTGCTCGAGGATCAAGTTTAGACCTAGAAGGACTATTATTATGGACATAAGCAGTGCACCCAAAAACTCTCAAAGGAAGAATAGATGACATAGGTTTAAAATCAGGATAACTATCTAGAAAAATTGACCTTGGGGTTTGAAATTTTAGAACTTTACTAGGCATTCTATTAATTAGATAGGTTGCTGTCAAGGGAGCCTCTCCCCAATATTGTTTAGGTACATTATGAGAGAAAAGCAAAGACCTAGTGACTTCTAAAAGATGTCTGTTTTTTTCTTTCCGCTATCTCATTTTGCTGTACGTATAGAAGAGCAGGAAGATGTGGTCTGAAATGTGTGAAACAACCCTTTGTCCCCAGTTATATGATCAGAGGCTCCTGAGTCGATTATCCACACTTGTGAAGTGATGCTGGTGTTAAAAAACAGTCTACCTTTGTTACCTTCATGAGCCGTGAGGGTAATAGACACTGGAGAAGCATCATTAATGCTTAAGGAGGAAGGACAACCAGCAACAGACTGAAGTTTACTGGTTCCAGAATTTTTTTCTAAATCGACAGGATTTGTCATGGCAGCTAGGGCTAAAGATGGCAATAAGGATCGATTAGCCTAAACTGATACCATGTAGAAATCAGAGAACTTTTTAGTGTGTTTCTCTGTTAAATCTTATTTCCAAATGTTGTACAAGAGTAGTCCTTTTATAGGCTTTACAAGTATTTTTACCTAGAGTAGTCTACCTAAGAGATAGAACTCTTGTCCTTTAATGAGATAGAGTTTATCTAGGTTTAAACTCTTAAATTCAAACTATTAGATGAGATAAGATTACAACACTTAATTTACAATAAATAAACCTAAGTTAAACTTATCTTATCTACAACTAACATTTTCCATTAACAAATCTACCTAAACAGAATGGGATACAAAAAGATGATTGCAATAAGATAGTTCTTCATCTACTAATAAAATATACCTTCCTAGTTAAATCACTCACCCCTAGCAGTTCCTTGGTTCAAAGCATTTCCCAGAGAAAGAATAGTTTGCATGATCCTTTTCAATTTGACCGAGTTCCTCACCTGATGAATGCATTGGTGAAATGGTTCAAATGGCTAAATTCTTCAGGGAAAAGAACACCTTCAATTGGAAAAGCTAATTTATGTATAAAAAAAGGTTAACTTGCCTCTTCGACAGCAGAGTTTACAATACCCAAACTATTTCTAAGCTCAGAAACCTGGAAAGATGCAATAAGTACCAGTTAGGTGACAACAACAGTAGAAAGCATCTCACCAATCTGAGTACACAGGTTTTCCTCATACCTGGGAATGAAATTGTATTTTGAATAAGAAAACTCTTAGCTTAGACTCTACTCGTGGCACTGTCATCAATTCTAGGAAAAACTGTCACCAAATACTAAGCAAATAATCAGATTATATGTAAACCAAAATGTTAAAGAAAAGTGTATAACACAAAGATACTCTGCTGACCTGTTCGCATTTTCCTAAGTTTTCCTTGTCTCCCTTATAACCCTGAAAATAAAAATATAATCATCACCTAAAACGTGATTATTTGCATAGTGTACATGATGCCACCTACTCAGTTATGAGCATCTAAAAATCTTACCATCTGAAATCTATTACTTCAAGAGCACAGATAGAGAAAAATATAAGCACGTATATTCAATACCATGAGTAATTCAATCTCTTCTTTTGTAGGACAATACTTAATAAGGTTCTCAAGCTGATCAGGATCTAATGCTGTGTCATCTAAGGCAAGGATTGCACTCTGCAACATGGTGGCAGAGAAGAAAAATGTAAAACACCAATTGAAGGATTTTTCAGGGAAACAAATTGAAAATGACGTGTGAGCTGTTATATAAGTACAATTTTGGTAATCAAGTGCTGAGGAAAAAATGTAATTAAAAAAAGAGAAACAAAATTATCTAAGCCTAAAATAAATGTGAGTATGTATCTGTAATTCAGGATAAGGATAAGACCTTATCTCTTTGCTGTATCTTAGACAGATTATTAGGCAGATTATGGGGCTTAATCTTAGGGATTTATATTTTTATTTATTTGTTACCTAATTTAGGGATTTTTTACTTGTATATATATCCTATATTATGGTGAATAAAAGTAGAGTGAAACTTACGATTTTACACCGTTTCTACATGGTATCGTCTAGGGATCGATTCTCCGATTTAAAAACGATGGTTTCTCCTACTCGCATCCTCTGGGGCTACTCCTTCGACAGATCCTCATTTTACTGTCGATGATTTTTCGAAACTCCCCGAACAACAGTCACTTGCCATCGATTTACAGGCCATAATTATCTTCCATGGTCCCAATCATCAAAATCTTCCTTCTCGGTCGAGGAAAACTCGGCTATATTTCAGGGGAGAGTAAGAAACCTCCTTCCACAGATCCAGGATGTGAAAAGTGGGTGCGTGAGAATGGTAGGGTGATGTCTTGGCTAATCAATACCATGTCCCCTGACATTGGTACACATTTTCTCCTTTACGAAACAGCAGTAGATATATGGCAAGCTGTTCAGGAGACCTATTTGTAGAAAATAGGGTTAGAGAAGTTTTTCTACTCTTGTTATGATGATTTACAGAAAAATAAAGTCTACTTATAGACTTTTACAAGGAGTTTTACATTGAGTAGAATTCTCTCGGCTAAGACTCTTATCCCTTATATGGATAGAGTTAGACTCTAACTAAACTACTTAGTTAGGATAGACTTACAACTCTTCTAAACTACTTAGTTCGAATTGACTTACAACTCTTATTATTTACATATTAACCTACACTCCCCCTCAAACTGGTGTGTATATGTTATGTACACCCAGTTTGGATGACATTTCTTCAAAGCTCACTCTTGGAAGTGCTTTGGTGAAAATATCGGCTAGCTGGTCTTTAGTAGGAATATAGTGAAGTTTTACAACCACATTGTTGACCTTCTCATAGATGAAGTGTCTATCAATCTCAATGTGTTTGGTCCTGTCGTGTTGTACTGGATTTCTAGCAATGCTCATTGCTGACTGGCTGTCACTATAAACTTCAAATTCTGCTTTCCATCCAATTCTAACTCCATAAGAAGTTTCTTGATCCACATTCCTTCACATATCCCTATAGCCAAGGCTCAATTTACGCTTACACTACTTCTAGAAACCACAGCTTGCTTCTTGCTTCTCCAGTGACCAAATTTCCCCATAAATATGTGCAATAGCCACTAACGGATCTTCTATCATCAATTCTCCCGCCCCAGCTTGAATCTGTAGACCTTTATTGTCCTATCCTGGATGTTTCTTGAAAAGTAGTCCGGACCAGTGTAAATTTCAAGTATCTCGAAATTCTATTGACTGCATCCATGTGCTCTTCTCGAGGGTCACTCATATGTTGACTAACTATGCTCACCGAGTATGCAATATCGGGCCGTAAGTGAGAGATAGATTAGTTTCCCAACTAGTCTCTGATAGGGTTCTTTATTCACTTTGGATTCCCATTTCACCTTTCTTGAACTTTAAACCCGGTTCCATTGGAGTTTCAATTTGGTCTACTTCCAAGCATCCCAGTTTCTATAAGTAGATCTAGGATGTACTTTCTTTGGTTTATAACAATCCCCTCTTTCGATCTTGCTACTTCTTCCATTCCTAAGAAGTACCTCAGGGCTTCCCAAATCCTTAGTCTCGAACTCCTTAGCTAGAACAGTTTTTAGCACTTTTATTTCTTGATATCATCCCCATAATGATCATATCATCAACATAGACAATTAGAAGGGTCTTCTTACCATCCGGAGCAACCTTTCAAACAATGTATGGTCTGCCGACTCTGCTTGTACCCATTTTGAACCATAGCCTTAGCAAATCTGTCAAACCATGCTCTAGGGGATTGCTTTAATCCGTACAAAGGATTTATTGAGTTTGCACACTTTCCTCTTCTTCGTGGTCTTTTCCTCCAAACCTGGTGGAACCTCCATGTATACTTCTTCCTCCAAGCTTCCATTGAGGAAAGCATTTTTGATGTCAATTGGTGTAACTTCCGTCTTTGTTAACAGACTCTCGATAAATAACACTCGATGGTATTCAACTTAGCTCTTGGGGCAAAGGTTTCTTGATAATCTACTCCATAGGATTGAGTAAACCCTTTAGCCACTAGCCTTGCTTTGTACCTCTCAATGCTC
Source organism: Hibiscus mutabilis (assembly GCA_019671005.1). Lineage (NCBI taxonomy): Eukaryota > Viridiplantae > Streptophyta > Magnoliopsida > Malvales > Malvaceae > Hibiscus > Hibiscus mutabilis. The sequence goes on along the minus strand of JAGYYJ010003127.1, from coordinate 11,629 downwards.
CCATCCGAGTGATATTTGACCGTGAATACCCATTTGCACCCAACAGACTTTTTTTCTTACAGTAACTCACCAAACACCAAGTATCATTCTTCTCAGAGTGCTTTGACCTCTTCTTCTTGACCTTCCTCCATTCAGGACTTTCAACGCCTCTTCTCTTTGTCTTGGGAATCTTCACACTATCAATGCTTTGGTGTAAAAAGGCTTTGAAACCAGATAATAACTTTCCATAGGCAACAAATTTATTGATAGGATGAGCAACACATTTTCTTATCCCTTTTCTAATAGCAATAGGAAAGTCATCTAAGTTTACATGAAATCTTGTGAAATAATATTACCTCCTGTCTCTATAGCATCGTAACTCAAAACTGGTTCTGGCAAGTGCTAGGCTGACCAACATCTTGATTTGATTTCTTTTCCTCCTTGTATAGACATTGAGTTGTTTCTCTGGTGGTTGTGGAGTCACAGTGTGATATAGTTACGAGTGTAGGAGGAGGTGTTGTATAGGGACTGGAGGGTCTAGGCTGTGGAGAAGGTGTATTGGGTGTGGAGAGTTGTGTCTGAGGATTAGGGACAGCAGTTTCAATGATATCAAAGCGGGCTCGGGAAGGATAGGTATAGGAATAAAGGATGTATGGACTGAGATTCTTTAGGTCTCTCCCCAATGTCGAGCCCCAAAAAGTAAGGTTGATTTTCAAAAAGGTAACATCAAAGGAGATATAGGTTTTTCTATTAGTGGGGCGAGAACATTTGTAACCCTTCCGACTCGAGGAGTAACCTATAAATACACACTTTAATGATTTAGGATCCAGTTTACTACGATTGTTGTTGTGCACATGAATAAAAGATGTGCATCCAAAGACTCGAAGAGGAAGAGCTGAGGACAATGGTTTAAAGTGTGGAAAATGTTGAAACAGAACTTCAGTGGGTATTTTGAATCCTAGAGTCTTGCTAGGCATCCTATTGATAAGGTAGGTTGCGATGAAAGAGCTTCCCCCAAAGATATTTAGGTGCATTAGCTGAAAACAAAAGGGACCTAGTTACTTCCATTAGATGTCTATTCTTCCTCTCACCCACTCCATTTTGTTGAGGGTATTGACACATGAGGTGAGATGAACAATTCCCTTTTCTCGAAAAAAACACCTAATAGACTTGCTAAGATATTCACTCCCATTATCACTCCTAACCACTTTGATATTTCTATCGAACTGTGTTTTTATCATTTGATAAAAAGTTTTAAAAATTACTTCAACCTCAGACTTTTCTCTCATTAAATATGTCCAAGTGGTCCTAGAGAAATCATCAATGAAAGACACAAATCACCTAGACCCGGAAATGTTTCGAACTTTAGAAGGGCCCCAAATATCACTTTGTGTATAATAGCAAATGGTGAAGTAGGTTTAAAAGGAGAAGAAACATATGGTTTATTGGTATGTTTTGCCATCTGACATACTTCACAAGTAAAAGAAGAGGGATTTTTATTGATAAAGAGATTTGGAAACAACTTTGCAAGGTAATAAAAACTGGGATGTCCTAATCTAAGATGCCAGAGCATAATATTATCTGAACCTAAGCTTGTGGATGAAACTAATGTTTGAAGGCAATCTGGAATGAAGGAGTTACGGTAGGATATTCCATCAAGGATATATAAGCCATTAGATAGCCTAGCACTTTGCCAATCACCATCTTGAGCCACATGCTGAAAAAATACATCCATCACCCCAAAATTAGCATTACAAAGAATATCCTTAATCAACTTGCTCACTGATAATAAATTACAGGCTAATTTAGGAACATAAAGTACATCAGATAATACTATATGTTTGCTTAATTCAATAGAGCCACTCCCTTTAACTGTTGAGAGGGAACCATCTGCTATCTTGATCGAGGAAGGAGATCTGTGATGGCTATACTTTACGAAACAGACTCATATTTCTGTCATATGGTCGAGAGGCACCCGATCTACTATCAATGTAAGGTATTAATTGTTGCTAAGCAAGAAATTCTACCTTCGATGTTGTTAAAGCGATAGTATGAGTTTTTTAGACGATAGTTGGCTGAGTATTTGTTGAAGTTCTGCGCAATCTGCTTTGTCTCTGAAGCTGCTGGAATTATGTTACAGAGATGCAAACATTTGCTTCCTTCTCAAATCTGGATTTAGAGGGTTTCGGTCTGCTTTGGTTTTCCATGTAGCTTCCAAAGATTGCTCCATCAAATGTCCAGCCTTTTTACAGTGTTCACACCATGGTCTCCCCTCTCCTTTGTTTATTCCCGGGATTAGAGTTTGTAATTAGTGCCAAGCATCATCATGCATTGAGCAGCTGGTACCATCAAGGAGAGTCCTTTCTTCTCTCTAATCTCGAAAAAAGGCCTCCCGAACCAATGGTAGAGGTTTAGTAGCCAAAATTCTGCTCCTTGCCCCATCAAACTCACCATTAAGTCCAGAAAGAAATTGAAAGATTCTCCTCTGATTTTTGATTCTACTATAGAAGTTAACATCATCAGAACACTTCCACTCATTGGCCTCATATAAATCGATTTGTTGCCAACACTTAGTGAGAACTCCAAAATCTTTGTACTCTGACAAAATCTCCTTGTCTGAGATCCTTAATCTGGTTTTCAACCCCAAACAATTCTGGTGTATTATCCACACTGGAGTATGTATCCCTGGCTGCACTCCATATCTCTGCTGCAGTCTGGTAGAGCATGAAATTTTCCCCAACTTCAGGAACCATGGAATTAATTAGCCATGACATAATCATGTTGTTTTCACTCAACCAGTTAGAATAGGCTGGATCAGATTCTTCTGGAATAGGCATTGAATCTGAGAGATAGGAAGCTTTCCTTCTTCCTTAATATACAACCTTCTTGATGAGACCAAGGGAGATAGTTGTTTCCATTTAGTTTGTAGGATGTAATTGGAGAAAGAGATGAATCTGAAAGCTGGAACTCAGAGGGACGAGGATGATTTTGAGAACTGATTTCAGAAGCAGAGGGGTCTGAATGAGCCATTGAAAAGAAAGGTTTTGATCGACAGAGAGACTGGAAGGAAAAAAAAATTGTTGGATAGGTAGGATCTTCCTAATATGATACCATGTAGAAAATAGGGTTAGAGAAGTTTTTCTACTCTTGTTATGATGATTTACAGAAAAATAAAGTCTACTTATAGACTTTTACAAGGAGTTTTACATTGAGTAGAATTCTCTCGGCTAAGACTCTTATCCCTTATATGGATAGAGTTAGACTCTAACTAAACTACTTAGTTAGGATAGACTTACAACTCTTCTAAACTACTTAGTTCGAATTGACTTACAACTCTTATTATTTACATATTAACCTACACTATTCTAACACAGACAACACCTCTGAACTATTTAACATTGAGAGTCGGGTGTCCAATTTGAAGCAAGATGGTCTGAGTGTTACCGAGTATTTTCACACTCTGTCAAGCTTTTGGCAGCAACTTGATCTATATGCAGAACATGATTGGGAAACTCCTAAAGATGCAACTTTGTACAGAAAGATACAAGCACAAATGGGAGGGTCTTTCAATTTCTCAATGGTCTCAACACCGACCGGGATCTTTGTGAAGGCTCGGATTCTTGGTACAAAGCCTCCTCTTTCCATTCGCGAAGTCTTTGCGTAAGTCGAAGAGAAGAAAGCGAAGGTCTTTTATGCTTCTGTTGTTCCCACATCCGCAGATTCTGCTTTAATTACTCAGTCTTCCTCCTCAACTAAGACTAGAAAGAAAGCAGACTGTTTGTGATTTTTGCAAAAAAAGCGGGCCACTTGAAGGAACAGTCTTTGGAAATTACATGGCAAGCCCGGTGATTGGAGATCTACTTCACGAAAAGCACCCCGAGAATCAAAGTCCAATTCACAAGACAATGAGCGGTGGTGTTTTTTTTTTGAGGGAGCAACTTGCTACACTCCAAAAGATGTTTGGCAACATGAGAGGCACTAGCAATGCAAATGTGGTTCTCACGGAAGAAGGTACACAGACCGGGTTCTTCCCTCCCTACCTTTTTTTAGCTACACAAGATGCTCCAGCGTGGATTATTGACTCGGGAGCATCGACCATATGACTGTAATAACAGAACATTATTTACTGCCTTTGAACCCTCATGCTCTAAGCAATCTATTAAAACTATGAGACGTGCATCCCCTATACATGGGTCAGTTACATTGCTCTTAATAAGGATATTTTCCTTAAGGATGTTCTTTTTGTACCAAATCTTACTTGCAATTTACTCTCAGTGAGTAAACTCTCTAAGGATTTGCAATGTTGCTCAAAGTTTAATGATAATGGTTGTATTTTGCAGGCCCGATTCCAAGAAAATGATTGGCAATGCTAGATTGCACAATGGGCTCTATATCCTCTATGGCACTCCTAAATCAACTCATTCAGCTTTTACTAGTTCTGTTTCTCCTTTAGGGCAGCATGATGAAATTATGTTATGGCATTATCGACTAGGCCACCCTAGTTTTTATTATCTTGCTAAACTATTTCCTGCTCTATTTATTAATAAAAAACCACAGTTGTTTAAATGCCATATTTGTCCTCTTGCTAAACAAACGAAAGCCTCTTATCTCCCATCTACTTATAAATCTTCTCAACCCTTTGCTTTAATCCATAGTGATGTTTGGGGTCCCTCTAAAGTGAAGAATATTAATGGGTGTCGATGGTTTGTTTCTTTCATTGATGATCATAGTAGGACGACATGGACTTATTTAATGAAAGATAAATCTGAAACTATATCTATTTTTGAAAGGTTTTATACTATGGTTGAAAATCAATTTCAGAGCAAAATTCAACTATTCAAATCCGATAATGGGGGAGAGTTCTTTGCTACTTCTTTGGGTAAATTTTTTCAGGAAAAAGACATTGTCCAAATTAGCTCTTGTGTGGATACACCACAAATGAATGGGGTTGCTTAGAGAAAGAATAGGCATTTACTAGAGGTAACTAGATCCTTGTTATTTTCTGGACATATACCAAAATATCTGTGGGGTGAGGCTTTGTTAACTGCCACTTATCTTATCAATAGAATGCCGAGTAAAGTCCTTAAATTCAAGACACCAAGGGCTGTTTTCTTAGAGAGTTATCCTCATTTCAAACCTCTTTCCTCTGTTCTTCCTCTTAGAATTTTTGGCTGCACTTGTTTTTGTAAAAAATGTGGACCCTTCAAAATCAAAATTAGATCCTAGAGCTCTTAAGTGTGTCTTTGTGGGATATTCTTCACTTAAAAAGGGCTACAAATGTTACTACCCTCCTACTAAAAAAATTCTTCGTCTCGATGGATGTAACCTTTTTGAGCAGAACCTTATTTTACCAAAGCTACAATTCGGGGAGACTTGGACAGAATTCCACCTCTAAAACATCGGTATACCCATTCCCATCTTCTTTGATACCTTGGATGTTACGCCTCATCATCTCATGATATTGAGTCTCCACCTAAATCAACTACACCAAGACATTCTCTTATTCCTGTTGATGTTCCTTCACCAACACCTCCCGACTTTCACCTCCTAAAACTATTCCTCAAAACACACAGACTACAAAAAAAACTCGGTGTCTACACCGAGAAAAGAAAAAGACCATTCCCGAGGCCATTTTGCAATCGACACTTGCCGAGAGTTGGAATTGAGTCCAGCTGCCTTGGAGGATGATGGAGGTAATGAAATTTCCCCTTCTTTATTTGATATGGAAATTTTACCTATTGCTAAGAGAAAAGGGGTTAGACAATGTACAAAGTATCCTATTCAAGTATGTTGCCTATGGAAAGTTAATGCCCTCTTTTAAGACCTTTACAGACTTGCGTTGATAAGGAGGAGATTCCCAAAACAATTGATGATGCCCTAAAAGACTCTAGATGGAAGAAGGTGTTGAAGAAGAAATTCAAGCACTTGAGAAAAATGGCACTTGGATCATTCTCGATTTACCACATGGTAAAAAACCAGTTGGCGATAAGTGGGTCTTTGCAATAAAGTATAACTCGGATGGCAAATAGAAAGGTACAAGGCCAGGCTTGTAGCCAAGGGCTTTACACAAACCTATGGTATTGACTATAATGAGACTTTTGCACTGTGAGCAAAAAACTAAACACTGTTCGAGTACTTCTTAGTCTTGTTTGTAAACAAAGACTGAATCTTCACCAACTTGACATAAAAATGCCTTCTTGAATGGCAAATTAGAAGAGGAGGTCTACATGAGAATGCCACCGGGATGAAGTCCGAGTTAGGAAGTCGAAGGTTTGTAAACTGGAGAAATCTCTCTATGGTTTGAAGCAGTCACCTAGGGCTTGGTTTGACAGATTCACAAAAGTCCTTAGAGAGAATGGATATAAACAAAGTCAAGCGGATCATACTTTGTTTGTTAAAGCATCTTTCAATAGGAAGAAAGTTATCCTCATTGTATATGTTGATGACATTGTAGTGACAGGAGATGATGAAGGTGGAATCAGTCAGTTGAAGAACTTATTGAGCAAAGAATTGAAACAAAAGACCTAGGGAAACTCGGATATTTCCTAGGCATGGAGGTTGCTAGATCGAGCAAGGGTCAGTAATAAACCCGAGAAAATATGTACTTGGATTTACTCTCGGAGAGGCTGGTATCTTTGGGGTGTAAACCTCGCGATACTCCTATGGAAGCTGGCTCAAGCTCAAAGGAGAAGAAATGGGAGCCGAGGTTGATAAAGGTCGGTTTGAGAGACTAGTGGGAAAACTCATTTACTTATCTCCGACCGCACCGGATATTTCCTTTCTTTCTCAATGTAATTAGTCAAAGATATGACTAATCCTAGAGAAGGGCATTTAGAAGCTGCAAAACAAATTCTAAGGTATCCGAAAGGTACTCTGGACATGGATTATTCTTCAAGAAAATCAAGATAGAACTGTAAAATTATTTACGATTCTAGCCGGGCGATGAAGTTCTTGATAGAAGGTCGACTAGTGGATACTGCTCTTTTATATGGGGCAACTTAGTTACTTGGAGGAGTAAGAAACATTTATTGTTTCTAGGAGCAATCTTTGAAGCAGTATAGAGCCTTAGCATTGGGAATTTGTGAAGGAATATGGTTGCTAAGACTTCTAAGAGAGTTAAATATAGAGCATGAAGGGAAACTAGAGATCTTGATGATAATCGATCTGCTATTCGGATCGCAAAAAATCCAGTCCATCATGATCGTACCAAGCATGTGGAGATCGATGCAGACATTTTATTGCTGAAAAAAAGTGAATGGTGGAATTGTGAAATTAACTCATGTTCCTACCGAAGAACAACTTGCGAGGCGTGCTCACTAAAGCACTATCCAAACCAGTCTTTGATAAGTTTTTGTCCAAGTTGGGCATATACAATGTATACACACCAACTTGAGGGGGAGTGTGAGTATGTATCTGTAATTCAGGATAAGGATAAGACCTTATCTCTTTGCTGTATCTTAGACAGATTATTAGGCAGATTATGGGGCTTAATCTTAGGGATTTATATTTTTATTTATTTGTTACCTAATTTAGGGATTTTTTACTTGTATATATATCCTATATTATGGTGAATAAAAGTAGAGTGAAACTTACAGTTTTACACCAGTTTCTACAATAAACACATCTGTGAACTAAATGCTGTCATTTATTAATTGTGAAAAGCCATGATACCGGTCTTTTGTACATTGAACTATAACTGAAAATCTAAACTATACATCAAGTGGCATTTATTTTAAAAGAAATGTCACAGTTCATCTTACTGTCAATTCAGGCAAAGGGATTTTAACTTTTGTGAGCATGATTTCACAATTATATGCCCGCCTAAGCTCAATCTGCAATATAAATGAATTTCGTGTGAGATAGAAAACTCAGATTAAAGCTCCAAGATGAATAAGATTTTAACAAGAAGATATACAGAAGCACAGACCAAGAAAAGTAACATTATGGAAAATCATCATCAAAACCCAAGTATGGAACAGTTAACAGGTAACAGGTTTACAGGGGAAAAACTTCTTTCAGCCCCAGTTTGGTACAAAACAGAATTTAGAACCTTAGAGTCAGGCAATCAAGAGAACTAACAATGAGCTTCAAGCCTTCAACCTGTTCAAGAAAAAGCATGCTAATTACCAGTTGGACTTTATCAGGTTTACGGCCTAAGGCATTACTGTTTGCTTTCCCATACATGCTCCTGCTATTTGCAGTCGGCGAATTTGCAGAGAAAAGACTCTCAAGTTCTGACATGTCAAATTCTGCAGCCCTAGTACAGAAAAAGAAAATAACCATAGTACATCTCTATAAATTTATATGACCGAAAGCAATTCAGGGACAAATGTGTACTTGGCAGCTTCATCGGGTTTTTGTGCATCAGCCCATAAGCTTCCTTGAGAAACCCTTGTTAACTTCATCCAATGATATGGCTTTAAGTTGGCCTTTCTGGTTTGAGCTTGATTTTTAGAACCTATATGTGCTACTGAACGTCCCCTCAACAAAGGAGGTGGTCCTGGAATTGAAGGTATATTGCCATGGTTTTCTGGGGTTGCTCTAGATAATCCCATGGCACAAGGAGCTGGAGGAGGTGGCACAGGTGGAACATGTACAGACTTATTTGATGGACCATTTGGAGCAAGACTAGGAAGAGGGGGAGAGGGTGGCTGTGGCACTGAGGATTGACTAGTAGGATCTGAAACAGATCCAGAAGGTAGGGAAGGTGGAGGAGGTCCTGATATCTGAAGTTGTGGTGAAGAAACTGAGCAGGTGGCTGCATTTGAGTAAGCAACATTTGGAAGGGATGGAGGAGGGGAACCTGGAACTAGATAACTCACAGTAGAATATGAAGAGAGTGGTGGTGGGTGATGGGAAGGGGTTGGAACAGATGGAAGTGATTGCTTAACCAAGGGAGATGAAGGTTCCCCTGAAAAGGAAGTCAGAGGAGGTAGAGGGAGTGGGGATCTGGAAGATTGGGATGTATTCTTCGCTGCAGTGGGAGGAAAAGAAGGGGGCTGACAAGCAGAAGATCGGGTTGAATCATATTTCTCCGTGACATAAGATGTTACTGATAGATAAGGCAAGAGAGCTTCACTGGTAGCTTGTGTACCATGTGAAGGAGGATTCAGTAAAGTTATTCCAAAAGAATGCTGCATAAGATTCAGTGTTTCTGATAAAGAAAGAGATGGAACAGATGAAGAAATTAATGGTTGATTGTGTTCTTCTTGGGGCTCGATTTTCTTTCTAACTGAATTTGCATCCATGGTTGGTTTGAAAGATGGCATAGATTGTGCAGGCTTTTGTAAGGCAACTTGAGATTCCAGAATTTTGACCTTCCTCCTACTTGAATCGGCTTCTGCAGATGGTTCAATAGAGGTCTTAGAATGTTCTGATCCTTGTGGAATAACTTGAAGTTCTTGTAATTCAGTATTCCCCTGAACTGGGCTAGGATCAGAAGGTGATCTGGGACAGGGTGTAGGCTGGGCAGACTTTTGGGGAGCATCCCGGATTTCCTGTGGTTTAAACTTCTTTCGAGTTGCATTTTCATCCGATGTGTTAAAAAGAGAATGCAGATTCTTTCTCCAAACCAGTGCATGTTTGACTTGTGATGATGTGTTCGGATAACTGTGATTTTAATTTCTCCTTGGCTTTATCATCAAGCCAGATGTTGGCTTTTTCCAAACCCTTGAGAGAAACTGTCTCCAATTTTCCTTGTAGCATATTTGATACTGGGATACGCTGAAGTATATTTGCTGCATCTGTTATAGGAGATAGCCAATCACCATTGCCAAAAATCTCTTGAACTTTAGCAAAAGCTTCCATGGGAAGACCACCTTTCTCCTCAACACCCGGTAAACCAGTTGAAAAAGCAGAAGTTTGAACATCCATATCTGAGAAAATAACCTTCACCGAGACGTAAGATAGTAACTATTCAAAACCAAACAGCACAAGACAAAATACCAAGGACAAGGAAGATGGATATATACCTCTGTTATAAAATCCTTTGGAAATCGATCCTTGGCATTCCATAAGATGTCAATTTCTTCACGGTTAAGCATCAACATATATGATTTTACAAAGGCTGTATTGAACATGACCCTGAACACCAATAACTCCCGCTGCTGATCACTATCTAAACTAATACATTCAATAACAACACCACCCATAACACGGCAACGGATGTCGAATTTAACTAGTTTGTTATCCACCTGCAATAATAACTGATGATTTAAATATATAAAGAGGAGAGTCACTTCATTTTTTAAGTTGACAGTACTTCTAAAATAAATAAAATAAATGATGCAAAATGTACTACTTAGATAAAAGAGAATCAGACTCACCTGTCTGTAATACTGAACAAGTTTACTTTTCTTCGGTGTAGAGAAGAGAACTTTGGGGGTCTTGTCAGCAGCCATCAAAGGATCCTGTCCATATATTCTAAACATTGGACGGCAGCCCCCCTCGCCATCCGTATTAGGAATACATCTTAGAATAACACAATCTAATGTAAGTGGTCTATCTGATGGAGGCCATTGTGAGCCCATGTTGCTTCTAGAGACATACTGAAGATACCTTAGTTGAGAGGGTAGTGGATTGAAGAGAGAAGTCAACTGCAAAAGCTCACGAGGCGCTTATAGGTCAATTCTAATGTTTTCTGCTCGCTACTGGACTGCTTCCGATATAACATGAGAGCAGCAAGCAAAAATGCCAAAACTGGCCACCCACCTCGTTCGCAATGCATTAAGATCAAATTTTGTTGCCTAGATGAGAACCAATTTTCACTATATTTCAAGAAATGACCGATCACCTCAAGGGTGAGTATTGGACAACCTTCATATTGACGAGGATAGTCCTTTACAGTCATCTTGTACTTGGACAATATACTGGCAATCCGGCTTTGGTGCTCTCCTTCTTGGAAGTTATAGACCATGAATGAGGCACCAGAAAACTGATCACGGAGTTTACGCAATACGCCTTTAATATGGATTTTAAATTCATTGTCTTCCCAAATGTCCGTTGACAAGCAGCAACTAAAAACTAAAAATATACACAACAGAGCTTTGGTTATTTAACATGTCATACGATAGTGCTTTCCCGTGGTTGATAAGCCAACCACAGATTCTCATTGTAACCCCTAGACCGGCCTATGCATAAGTCTAAGTCTAAAGGATCACATTTGCTACCAAAATACCTTTCGAGAAAACATTTAAAGATCTAAACGTAATATCGAGAAATATAATATTCAAGCATAATTGAATAAGTAACCAAAATAAGCCATATCCTTACGTGTAAATACATCCCAAAACATAAGTAACATCATCATCATCAAGTATAAAGTATAAGGTAACAAAATATGTATAGGCTCATGTCACCGAAATAAGACAATCTGGAAGATAAAAACATTACAATAACATATGTATGCCAAATGTGTCGATCCTCCAGAAGTCCGATCCAGAAAGCCTATCCAAAATCTGAAAGGGAAAAGATTTGGGAGAATGAGCTTGGTAAGCTCAGTGTGTTCCCTATGTGCTACATATTTGTATTATATACTGTTTTGAACACTATAATTAAACTGATCATGTGCAATTGACTGTTAAACTTGATTTTACATATACATATATATATATATATAATCTGTTTTCTGAACTTGAGTATGATTCATTGT
>JAGYYJ010000828.1:0-80614 GCA_019671005.1 Hibiscus mutabilis | reverse complement strand
TAGTCCTCCAAACAACATTACTATGTTAATTCGATTATTTCAAATAAAAATCAGATTTAACTCTTCACTAAAACCTCATTTCCAAATTGATCACTTAACTTTGACAATTTGTCAAAATGGTCACTAACTAAATTTAACATCGGTTTTGCATTCTAACTTCAATTTCATATCTCCAACATCCTTAATAAATAAATACACACCAATTCCATAAAAAATCAGATTTATTCCTTCAACTTTTAAACTTGCTGATTGGTCCCTAAACATTTAAATTAGGGTTTTAATTCCAAACAACAAATCAAGCTTACTAGATCATTAACCCAACATCACAAACCCTAAATTAAACTTGAACCCATAAACCTAATCATCTTCATAATAACCGAAATATATAGGATTTAATCCCAACTCAAAAACATGATTTTAACATCATACCAACTTATTTTTAACTTGAATTTAACCATGGAATCATAAAATTTCAAAAGCCCCAATTTTTCCCATAAACCCTAATTTCTTATCATAAAAAATTCTCATCAATCAAACATGTATTCCATGAATTATTTACATCAAAAGAAAGAGCTTGATGAGTAGAACAACTTTGCAGATCGAAAGATTACCTGAAAATCGAGTTTCGGGCTTGAATCGAGCTTGAAAAATTTTCTCCTTTTTTTCTCCCCTTAGTTCGAAATATTTCAAGAAAGATGAACAATTTGGTTCATCTTTTACTTATTTAAATCCACATGTTAAAATTAAATGAATTTAAAATTCATTTAATTAGTGAAATTACTAATTTGCCATTTTAATCCAATGGCCAAGACTTAATCTTATCAAAAATCAATGGCCATGATTTGATCCAAGTGTAATTCAACTTCCAAAATTGCCCTTAATGTTTCAAAATATTTCAAAATTGCCATCCTTGTCAAATGACCAATTTGCCCTCCAACTAGTCTTTATTTACTAGTTTGCCATTATTGTAAAAATTCAACCAAGTCTAGTTGGAATCCAAACAAATACAATAAAATATTTATAAAATAGCATTTTATAACTTTCCCATGGCTTTTGGATCAGTCTCTGAAATTTTAGTTCGATCCAATTTCTTGATATTCGTAAAATACTTCTACTACGATTTTACCTTTTTCGAACTATCGGATTTATTCCAAAAATACTATATTTCCATATTCGGGAAATAAACATTATCATTTCATAAAAAACTTCCTTTCTTAAGGACTTAGACTTAAATTTCTTAACTCAGTCTATTATCCCGATAATTATCGAAAATCTTCATAGAATAAAATTTATCTTAGAAATCCTTTATTGATAATTCATTCAAATATTCTTTACTTTTACTGATTCTAAAATATCGATCAGAAATACTTTTATGGGACCTTCCCGAAGGTCGTCATAGAATGTGATTTAATCTTATTTTTCGTCCGTTTTGTTTGGTTTTAAGGCGTGCATGTCTAAATGGGCTTTATAGTGGACCCATTGGAATTTTAACCGAGTAAAAAGTTCTGATAATGAGGTTAAGCTATATAATCATGTTCAAAAGCCCAAAAATAAATATTGTAAGTCATAAAATGTGATTTAATAATATTTTTTGATAGTGTTTTGGGTTTAAGGCGTTCATGTTTAAATGTGCTTTACAGTGGACACGTTGGAATTTTAACCGAGTAAAAAGTTATGAAAATGAGGTTAAGCTATATAATAATGTTCAAAAGCCCATAAATAAATATTTTAAGTCATAAAATGTTATTTAATCTAATTTTTCGGTCGTTTTGTTGGGGTTTAAGTCGTGCGTGCATGTCTAAATGTGCTTTACAGTTGACCCGTTGAAATTTTAACCGAGTAAAAAGTTCTAAAATTAAGGTTAAGCTGTATAATCATATTCAAAATCTGATAAATAAATCCTAAGCTGTATAATCGCATTTATCTTGTCTAGATGCGCATTATTAATCTTAAGTGTACATACTTGCAGCGGGTGAGTTTACAAAGGAATCGGACCACGGGAAGGCAACCAATTGCATAACATGCCTTTTAGGGACTAAAATGCATATTTGATAAAATTAAGGACCAAAACTAAAATTAAGGTTACCAATCATCAATTAGTTTAATTATATGCTTAAATGTCAAAATTTAGGCCAATGCGATCGTCCAAGCTCATACAATTGCATTCTCAAAACTCAAGGACCAAAATGAAAGAAATAGAGACTTCCAAATATTCCATATAACAGAATTAACTGCAGCCGTACCGGTATGCGTGCAGGTGTTTCGATACACCTTAACATTTTACAAACTCGGATTCCAGTGGCTAAAAGTCATACCGAAACACTTGCTCGAGTATTGAAACGCTATGCCTATAAAGGCTTACCCATATCGAAACACCCTCACGCGTATCGAAACGCTATACCTGAGATGGCTTAGCCGTACCGGTATGGGGACACCTGTTTTGATACGCTTGGACCTGTAATGTTCCAAATTGCTGTCTAAACACACTTTGATGATAACCATAACACTCCAACATGCTCCAAACACTCAAACAACATTACTAGGGTACATCCCTAACCAAAACATCACAGAATCAACATCATTATATGACATTCAAACACTCAAGATTTTCTATAGGCATGCTTCCTAATATCATTTTACTACATAACGGAAACTCCCATTTGACACTTTAAAGGCATACACAACATTCTTACACATCTAAAGCATCATAATAAACATGCTTGAATCATCAAAACACGACAACCATTATGAAACAACTAGATGCATACCTAAGCACCCATCTAACATCAACATAAGTAAAGATTCTCAACAAGCTTAACAAAAACAAACCAACCATAAAATCTAGCACTTCACATGCTTAAAAACCATGGGAAAACAAGATTACAAGTCCCAAAAACATGGCGAACACATTGCCTTATTAACCTGAAACATAAACCGAGTTTATACTCAAGTAGTCTTGCACTTGGATCACTTCAAACCTTGCCTTTGCTGCCCCCAAACCTTAATGCTCAGCATCATTAGGAAAAAGAGAGCGTAAGCACACATGCTTAGTGAAGATGCTCTTAAAAGAATGATACATTTAAAACTCTTTGAAAACTAAACACTTGATTTCAAACCATGCTTACGTCCAAAGCATTTTCATTGATCCCAATCAAAACATGCATATCGACCATATGCAACAACATTTACAAATCACATGCTTAAATCCTAAAGCATTTAGTCATCTCACGATTAAATACCAAAGCATTAAATCATATTACCATGCTTAAATCCCAAAGCATTAAAAAGTAGGTTCAACTCATAAACTTGCATAAATTGGCCTCGCCAATATAAGTGCCATAGCCCAATGACCGTAGTCCACCCGTACTAATGAGCTCATAAATCCTATAGCATGCCAATTGTATCCAAAGTCCACTCGAATCCAAGGTCCAATGATTTAAGCCAATAATCAACATAATGTCAATGACAATATGTTCAATGATTTCAATAAGAATAAATTGACCCTTAGGTCCATTTCAATAATCTGGTTACAATATCAATAAGTTCAATAATTCTATGTCGATGATCAATATCAATGACAATATTTTAGTACTTGATGTCCAATGGTTAATGATGACAATGATCTTTCCAATGCTATGCCAATGTTCATATTCCATGCTTAGATGTAAATGATCAATATTCTATAGTTCAATGTCTATGATCAATATCCGATGATTCAATATCAATATCCCATGTTCGATGAATGATGTCAACGATCAATAATTTGACGAGGAAGCTTACTGTAGCTTACAACTCACCCTTAAAAGGGGTTCAATGCAATGACCTTAAAAAATCGATGTTAGCTATATCATACTCAATGAAAATAAAATAGGTAAAGGCAGCTAGCCTAGTCCTGAGACTCCGACTACACTCACCTTTATTTTTGAAGCTCTTAAGGCTCCCGAATTACAATTCCTTTGTTCCTAGCCTTCGATGGAGATAATGGAACTTCCTCCAACACTTGAGCTAGGCATAATTTAGGAGAAATAGTTAGGATCAAAACTATTGATTCAAAATCAATATTCAAGCTTAATAAAGCTTGTAGACAACATTAGTTCCATGGAATTAGACTTATGATACCTGGGTTCAATTTCAACTTTCAAGACCTAATCTTGAAATTAAACTTCAAATATCCATAGAATCAACAAATTGTTTGAAGGGTTTAACTCACCAATCCAAGAGATTTAATTTGATGGTTTGAAATAAAAAAAACTCCAAGGATTGAAGTGATGTGCTTGCTTGAGCTTAGGGAAAATGATGACTATGGTGGTGCTAGCTTAATTAGCTTGGTGAAAGTTGGGAGAAAGATAAGAGAAAGTTTGGCTAATAGTCTCAGTTTACTATCCAAATGATTCTCATTCTTTTCAACTTTCTAAAACCTATCAACCGTGCATTATCCTCCTCATTATTGGTTGCCTCCCAAGCCTCCAATAGGAAGCTTTCCTAGCTTAATCTTATTTGTCGTCTGTTTTGTTGGGGTTTAATGCGTGTATGTCTAAATGGGCTTTAAAGTGGACCCGTTGGAATTTTAACCGAGTAAAAAGTTCTGATAATGAGGTTAAGCAATATAATAATATTCAAATGCCCATAAATAAATATTTTAAGTCTGAAAATGTGATTTAATCTTATTTTTGGTAGTTTGTTGCGGTTCAAGTCGTGCATGTCTGAATCTGCTTTATAGTGGACCCGTTGGAATTTTAATCGAGTAAAAAATTCTAAAAAAAAGGTTAAGCTATATAGTCGTGTTCAAAATCCCATAAATAAATATTTTAAGTCATAAAATGTGATTTAATCTTATTTTTCGGCCGTTTTGTTGGGGTTTAAGGCGTCCATGTCTAAATGTGCTTTACAGTGGACCCGTTGGAAATTTAACCTAGAAAGTTATAAATTGAGGTTAAGATGTATAATCACATTCAAAATTCCATAAATAAATATTTTAATTCATAAAGTTTGAATTAATCTTATTTTGCGGCCATTTTGTTGGTGTTTAAGGCGTGCATGTCTAAATGGGCTTTACAGTGAACACGTTAGAATTTTAACCCAGTAAAAAGTTCTAAAATTGAGGGTAAACTATATAATCATATTCAGAAGCCCATAATCAAACATTTTAACTCATAAAATTTGATTTAAACTTATTTTGTGCCATTTTGTTGTGTTTAAGGCATGCATGTCTAAATGGGCTTTACAACGAACCCGTTGGAATTTTAACCGAGTAAAATTTTTTGAAAATGAGGTTAAGCTTTATAATCATGTTCAAAAGCCCATAAATAAATTTTTTAAGTCATAAAAAGTTATTTAATCTTATTTTTTGGCAATTTTGTTAGGGTTTAAGGTGTGCATGTCTAATTGGGCTTTAAAGTGGACGCGATGGAATTTTAACAGAGTAAAAATTTATAAAAATGAGGTTAAGATTTATAATCATGTTCAAAAGGCTTTAAATAAATATTTTAATTCATAAAATTTGAATTAATCTTATTTTGCGGCCATTTTTTTGGGATTTTAGGCGTGCATGTCTAAATGGGGCTTTATAGTGGACCCGTTGGAATTTTAACCGAGTAAGAAGTTCTAAAATTGAGGTTAAGCTATATAATCATATTATAAAGCCCATAATTAAATATTTTAACTCATAAAATTTGATTTAATCTTATTTTGTGGCCGTTTTATTGGTTTAAGATGTGCATGTATAAATGGGCTTTATAGTGGACCCGTTGGAATTTTAACCTAGTAAAAAGTTCTAAAATTGAGGTTAAGTTATATAATCATATTAAAAATCCCATAATCAAATATTATAACTCATAAAATTTGATTTAATCTTATTTTGTGGCTATTTTATTGGGTTTAAGGCGTACGTGCCTAAATGGGCTTTATAGTGGACCCGTTGGAATTTTAATCAAGTAAAATGTTCTAAAATTGAGGATAAGCTGTATAATCATGTTCTAAAGTGCATAACTAAATATTTTAATTCATAAAATTTGATTTAATCTTATTTTTTGGTCGTTTTGTTGGGGTTTAAGTCGTGCATGTGTAAATGGGCTTTACAGTGGACCTGTTGGAATTTTAACCGAGTAAAAAGTTTTGAAAATGAGGTTAAGCTATATAATCATTTTCAAAAGCCCATAACTAAATATTTTAAGTCATAAAATGTGATTTAATCTTATTTTTCTTCCATTTTGTTGGGGTTTAAGGTGTAATGTCTAAATGGGCTTTATAGTGGACCCGTTGGAATTTTAACCGAGTAAAAGTTCTGAAAATGAGGTTAAGCTATATAATCTTGTTCAAAAGCCCATATCTAATTATTTTAAGCCATAAAATTTGATTTAATCTTATTTTTTGACTGCTTTGTTGGGGTTTAAGGCGTGCATGTCTAAATGTGCTTTACAGTGGACCTGTTGGAACTTTAATCGTGTAAAAAGTTATGAAAATGAGGTTAAGCTATATAATCATGTTCAAAAGCCCATCACTAACTATTTTAAGTCATAAAATGTGATTTAATCTTATTTTTCGTCCGTTTTTTTTGGGTTTAAGGCGTGCATGTCTAACTGGGCTTTACAGTGGACCCATTGGAATTTTAACTGGGTAAAAAGTTCTAAAATTGAGGTTAAGCTATATAATCATGTTTAAAAGCCCATAACTAAATATTTTAATTCATAAAATTTGATTTAATCTTATTTTGCAGTCATTTTGTAAGAGTTTAAGGCGTGCATGTCTAAATGGGCTTTACAGCGAACCCGTTGTAATTTTAACAGAGTAAAAAGTTCTAAAATTGAGGTTAAGCTATATAATCATATTCAAAATCCCATAATCAATTATTTTAACTCAAAATTTGATTTAATCTTATTTTGTGGCCATTTTATTGGGCTTAAGGCGTGCATGTCTAAATGGGCTTTACAATGGACCCTTTGGAATTTTAACCGAGTAAAAAGTTCTAAAATTGAGGTTAAGATATATAATCATATTCAAAACCCTATAATCAAATATTTTAACTCTTAAAATTTTATTTAATCTTATTTTATGCCATTTTGTTGGGTTTAAGGCATGCATGTTCAAAATCCCATAACTAAATATTTTAAGTCATAATGTAACACCCTGAAAACCGGTCTAGTCAAAATTAGGTTCTTATGATCGAAAATTTTGTATCGGAACGGTCCAATCATTGTAATGATTCCAAGTTGTACTCAATGTATTGTAATGAAATTTAATTGAGTTAAATTGTTGATCTTGGACCTTATTGAGTGAATTGAAAGTCTTTTGGTGACTAAATTGTAAAAATTAAAAGTTTAGGGGTAAAAGTGTAAACTTCATAAAGTTGAGGGACCACCCTTGTAATTATACGAACTAGAGGTGTGAGTCACCTCTTTGCTTGTCTAATTTCACGTGAAGATGATGGGCTATTGTCATAAAAGATGACAACGTGAATTGAAAATTGATTAAGAAATTATTTTATTGTTTTCTAAGGTTTTCTCCCAAGCTAGGAAACCATTTGATTGGTTGCTTGGGAGGCAACCATCAATCAAGGTAAACTACACGGATATTAAGGAAAAAGGGTGAAAGGAAGAACGTGTAAAAGTGATAGGAGCTAACCGAGACTATAAGCCTTCATCTTTCTTCAAACTTTCCACCAAAGCTAAGCAAGCACCACCATTTCCATCTTCTTCACCAAGCTCAAGCAAGCACCTCACTTAGTTCCTTAAGCTTCCTTTGATTTCTCTACATCAAATTAAAGTTCTTGGATTGGTGAGTAAAACCCCTCAAACAATTTATTGATTCCATGGATCCATGAAGTTTAATTTTATTGGGTTTAATTGAGTTATTTGGGGAAAATGAGTTGATTCACGAATTGGATCTGATTTCCAGTAAGTAAGGTTTCTTTGATTCATATTTTGGATGTTTAATAATGTTGATAAGTGATTTTTATCAATGGAATCCCAAAACTTAAGAATCTCTATTTGTTTGTTTTGAGGTTTTGTGGTGTTTTGTGGTTGTAAGGTTGCTGGAAGTAGTAGCTTGTATTGGATATGTTTTTAGATGTGTTTTGATGTTGGAAATGATGCTAGGATGATAGATGTTGACTGGGTTGTGAATCGAAGTGTTTTGGTTATGTTTTCGGTTGTTGTGGAGAGTTAATTGTGAGGATTCTGTGGAAATCCGAGAAGGATTGTGTTGTTGTGTTTAGAATGCATTGTGAAGCATTAATCCTCTATTGTTGTGTGGTAAAAATAGGGGAGGTTGATCCGAAAGTGACTGGAGAAGCGTATGAGGCTTCGGATGCTTGTTTTTGCGTCGGCAAATCGAAGTTTCGCATATCGGTGAGTGAAAACGTGGTTTAAAGCGTTTTATTATTTTTAGAACAGAGTTTGGGAGTTAAGGTAGAGCTTGAAACGCTTACCTAGACTTGGAAGTAAGTATAAAGTGGATTTCTCTCTCGGACGTGCTAGTTTGAAATGGTTTTATGCACTTGTTTTAATTTACATGTTACCTACTGTTTAAGCATGTTTTAAAGTATTTGATATACCGTTTTTAAGCATGAAATGCTGAAGGATGCACATGGTAAGTGATCCTTGTAAGTATGGTTTATACTCGTGTTTTAAAGCATGGTTGTTGCTTTGGAAATGGCATGGTTTAATGCTTGTTAAAAATAGTATGGTAAATGTTATTTGGTTAATTATATTGGCAAGTGATATGGTTTTAAAATTGTTATCAGATATAGTTGGCCGGCCATAGGATTGAGTGCACTGTAAATAAGTCGCCTTGGGTGTTGAGGGGTTTATACGGTGTACTCCATCCAAGTAACCTAACGGTAGAGGGGTTAAACAGTACCGAATACTCCCGTTAGTGGATTAAGTGTCTAACTGATGATTGGGGTGGAATGTCCCCGTGGGTTGTTATGGTACCCGGTTGTTAATGTACAACGATTGTAATTGTATCGCTATTCCGTTTGAGATGGCTTGAAGTGTTGGGTAAACACTTGTTGAATCCATGTATCCGATGAACTCTTTTGTTAATGGACTTGTCTAATGATCACTTGAAAGCCAATATAATTGTTAATGTATCATTGAAATGTTTATGTTGTATAATGTGGTTTATACATGTTTCTCCTTAAGCTTTGCATTTGGTAGTAATGCATGGGAAGGCTTAAGTGGAGGGTTACCAATGTGACTTGTTGTTGGTTAATGATACATGTAGCATATGGTTTAGTATGTTGGTTTTCAATGATGTAAAGTGCATGTTTTTAAAGAGACATGGTGATGATATAAAGGATGGTTTTAAGTGAATGGTTTCGAACGCATTGGTGGTGTTTGTTTTTGAGCATTCCTTACTAAGCCTTGTGTGCTTACGCTCTTGTTGTCCATCAATGCAGATAATTGAGGTCTTGGAAGGTAGCAAGAAGCAAGGGGATCTTGGTAAGACTTGTTTCCAATGTATGTTTGGTTTAGAGTATAATGAATAAGGGCAGTGGGGTACTTGTCGTGTTTTGGGAGATGTTTTGTGGAACTCCCTGTTTGAGCATGTTTCTTTAGTTGCTCTTGGGTTTTAAATGGCCTTTAAGGATTGTTCTTGATGCTGGGTTACCTTTTGATATGTTGGTTGGATACATATTAGGAAGCATGCCTATAGATTTCCTCTTGACGCATGAATCCTTGTTGAACTGTTAGAATTGTGATGCTAGTTAGCACGAGATATGTTGACATGTTGGTATTGTGTTTAAAGCATGTTGGAGTGGTTTGAGTATGCTTATGGGATGAAAAATCAGTCAAATGTGACATTACAGGCCCAGGCGTACCGATACGCTGGGGACCGTATCGGTACAGCTAGGCAATCTTAGGCTTGTGGGATCGGTATGGGTCTGGTGTGTTTCTATACGCCTAGGCAAATTTGGCTTGGCGTACCGGTACGGGGATGAGCATTTCGATACGAGTTTTAGCCTTTGGAATTCACTTTTGTAACTCGAACCCGAGTATCAAAACACCTAAGGAATCGTATCGGTACGATTGTAAATATTTCAAAAGTTTGGTATTTCAGTTAGGCGTATCGAAATGGCTTGATGGTGTACCAAAACGGTGTGTTTCAAACCTTATTGGTACGGGCTTACCCGTTTCGATACGGATGGCCGTTTTTCCTGTTAATGTAATTTGGGGCAGTTTTGCTTTCTTTGCTTTTTAGTCCCTACATCTTGTCGATGCAATTATATGTGATAGAATGATCAGAATGAACTGAAATTTGAGATGAAGGTTTGGAATCTGTATAATTAAAGATTGGTAACTTAAAAATGAGTTTTAATCCTGAAATTTTATGTATTTGCAATTTGGTCCCTAATTTGCAAATATGATCAATTGGGTGTCAAATTGATGCCCGATTGAGTTGGGGTTGCACATGATGTCTGTATGAACATATAGGGTTAATAAATGGGTATCTAGATAAGATAAAAAGAAAAAAATGGACCAGGTTTGGTTGAATCTCTTTAGTTTGCTACGACAAACCTAATGTAGCCTTATCGGTTCGGTTGGGTGTCTAAGTCGGGTCAAGAGGGTTACATTTGGTGGTATCAAAGCCAAGTTTAGTTTGTTGGGAGGTGGTTGTGTTGTTACTATGAGTTATGCTCTGTTGTTTGATGTGTACGATGATTGTTGTATGTACTCTGGTTGATATGGACGGTGATTGATACATGAATGTTGATTATTGTATGTTATGTTGGGGATGTTTTGGGGTACCCATTGCCTTATTATTATAGTCTGGAAAGTTTTAATTTTTGAAATGAAAGTCTTGGATCCTTGATTGAGGCTGGCCTGACTATTTTGTTTTGAAATGATTATCATGCCTTAGATATATTTTACACGATGGGATCAAGCAAAGAGTTGTGATCTAGTGCGATTGTTGCTGCCGCTGGGCAAGATGATGAAGGAGAAGTTGTACCTCCTGGAGGGTTACCACCGCCCCCACCTAATCCACCTGAGGGGGTGGAGCAAGTACCACCTGTGCAGGCCAGGCCAGGGATGGGTGATATGGCACCGCTAATACAGGCCATGACCAGTGCTTTTCAAGTAGCAGTTGCGTGTGTTTGTGTGCTGGCACCACCGATTGACGAGCAAGGTTTGCCGTTTGAGCAGCTTAATAGTTTGGGCAGAGTTGAGTTCTGAGGTCTGTCGCCTGAGGCTTCCGAGGGTTGGTTGGCCAGTACTGAGAGGATACTGGGCCAGATGGGGTGCACTGATTCTCGTAAGTTGGGTTGTGCTGTTTCCCTGCTACAGGGTGATGCTTATACGTGTTGGACTACCACGATATCAGGTTTGGCGACCGATGATGTGACTTGGGAGTTATTCTGTGGGGTTTTTCGGAAGAAGTTTTTGGGAGTCCGATATTAGGACGAGAAGAAGCATGAGTTTATGGCTTTGGTACAGTGCAATATGTCTATTGCGGAGTACGAGGCGCAGTTCGTGAGGTTGAGTCGGTATGCACCTGAGTTGGTTCCTGACGAGCGTACTCAATGTGATCGTTTCCGGTATGGGCTTGTGTAGGATGTTAAGACATACATGCTTGATGCCGATTACACCGACTTTGATGTGTTGGTTTCGCGAGCTAAGGATGTGGAGCAGAATTTGGGTTTGGCATCTGGATTGCGAGGTTCTAGCTCGGGTAAGATGTAACATCCCTTCCCCGTATTCATTACCAAATATGAGTTAGTGATGTTACTAACTTAGGTTAAACCCTTTTATTACTTTAGCTTAGAAAACTGGAGCCTGCACTGCCTTTACTTAAAAATTTATAAATTTTTTTAAAGACATCAAAAATTTATTCCGAAAATTTCTAATTAAACTAGATTTATTAAGCTTTCTAATCATATAAATTATTAGTCCAAACTCATTACACAAAAATTCAAATAAATTCCTACATTCTCGTCATAGCCTAGAATTTTCTGAAATTCTACTGCCCTGTTTTCTGACCTTCATTCGAATAAAAATTCATAACTTTTTACATACAACTCGAAATCAGTCATTGTTTGTTTTGTAAGAAACTAGACAATTTTCAGTTCATACATATAAGATTCACCATCTAATTCTAATTGTGGAATTTATGCTAATTTTTCAAACATACTGTTTTTGCGTACATTTTTGTACAGATTTTTAAACTTTCTATCTTAGGACCCATCTTTAGTATAAACTTAGTCCATTATCATTTATAACCATAATAGAACTTACTAGGTTCATCATCCATATTATATCAACTATTAACCAACCACATTTGGTAATAAGCTATTACAAACCCCACTAAAATATACATGCTATCTAGTATATTTCCAAAAGAAAGGATGGATGCCGTTACATTACTATGAGTATGGAGATATACCTCCCAAAATATGAAAGTGATGCTCGGCTATTCTTCCTTCGAAACTCCTTTAAAACCTAAGCATGAAATTCATCATATGCTAAGCATATACTTAGTGAGGCAAAAAAATTTAATTCAAATGTAAATTAACATAGCTATCAATATAAATAAACAACAATGCACATGATCACTTACCATATTATGCTTGCTACCATATATGACATGATACATATATAATAACACAATACATGGTAATAACTTTGATTCTTACCATTACCTTTTCCATGTTCATCATCGAGCTTTTAAGCTTTTCATCCTATTTTTCAATTCATTTAGCCCAAGTATTGATTTAAGGAAATTTATGTACACGAGTCATCCCCCATACTTACTTGAGTATAGTGTATTATTTGAACTTTACTGGAAGTGCTTAGCACCGAAGTGCTTCTGTATACTTACCGGAGTATACAATTAGTAAATAGTTTGCACTTTACCTGAAGTGCTTATAATAAGTTGCACTCTATCGGGAGTGCTAAAATGTTTATACAGCTGTTTAGAACTCTATGGATATCCAACTATACTTTTAATTTAATATCTCATACATTGGGCTTTATATCAATCATATTCTCATACATGGCAACATATATACATATTGAGCAATTCATACCCAAGATAATATTCCATGATTAATTAGTGATCCATGCATATGTTTCAACCTTTGACATATTTCTAATATATCAAATATATAATAAGTGACATAAAGATCATGCATGCATTGCACTCACCTTGACACTTTCAAAAGTATAATTTATACTAGCCTCACTAAGCTCGGTTGCACTTTTTATCTTCTTTCCTCACTTGTTCGATCTCGAACTTGCTTGTTATCTATATGTACATTGAATACATAAAACAAGCAACTTTAAGTACATGTCCAACCTTACTAATACATGTACATACCAAGTTCGAAAATTTAACATTTTCAACCAAGTGCTTCTTTACAACAACAATGCTTTCTATGCTTAAATTTTACTTCAGATTGCACATTGTAACCAATTGTTTGATAATTTCACTTTAAACCCTAAATTTTCTTTCTTAGGGTTTATAAACTAAAATTTGGAAACTTCCACATTTCATCTCCATTTTCAAAAATTTTAATACCAAAATGATCATTGTATCATAGTAAACAACATAACCATACTTCTTGAATAATTTCAAATTTCTCACTTATTTCACCCAATTTGCAAAATTCACAAAATAGTCCTAAAATGATGTTTTTTTTCAATCCAATCACTTAATTCAACTTAAAAAACATGATTCTAATTATTTTCATCATCAAATAAGTTTTCAAAAAATTTCCCCTAATTTTCTTCTTATAACCGAATTGGTCCCTAAAAGTTTTCCAAGAGATTTTCATCATTTCAAGCATGGAAACATCACTACAACACCATTTTCAACTTGATTGAACCTTAAAACATGAAAACCTAACATGTTCTTCGACCACCCTAATCATCAATCTCAACCTAGAGACATGGAAACTAAGCAAAACTTATGTCAAAAGATAGAGAATTCATGGGAGATCAATTTCTTGTTTGATGTCTCTAGCCAAAAACCAAACAAATCAAGCCAAAAATTGAATTGAAATTTTCCTTACCTAGTTCCCTTGAGGTTTGGCACTTGAGAGAAAGATGAACAAAAATTCTAGCTTTTTCTATCATAAATTTTAATGCCAAATAGCTTATTTTCCCTTAATTTAAAATAAAAAAATCTCCCTCATAGTAAAATGACCATTTTACCCTTGAATTATAACCAATTACAAGTTAACACCAATACTCAACCTTATCATCAAATCAATTATAATTAAAAAGAATGGGTAAAATGACCATTTTGCCATTAATGAATCTTTATATTCTCCAAAATGCCATTTAGGCACTATTTGATATACTGTGTTAAATAGAATCTAAATCGATCAAGCACAATTCAAAACTTCAATGTCATATTCCTTGGGTCTTCCTAAGACTTCCTTCAAAATTTCATAAAATTCTAAGCTCATACGATTACTTGAATTACACTTAAACTTTAACAATAATTTCCCAATAATATAAACATCAGATCAAACCATAGTTTTTATATTCGATCCACACCCTTAGATGATCTATTTATTTATAGAATAAAAATAATTATTGGGAAAATTACCATGTTTTCTTAACTTTTCACTTTTATCCCTAAACTTTAAAAATTTACGTTTTAGTCACTGAACTAAAACCACTAACTTTTAATTCTTTACATTTTGGTCACTAATCCAATAATGGGATATTACAATTCTCTCCCCCTAAAAAAATTCGTCTTCGAATTTTTAGAATGTACCCGGATTAAACAAATGTAGGTATTGTTCTTTCATTCTCTCTTCGATTTTCCAGGTGGCTTCTTCAACTTTATGATTCTTCCAAAGCACTTTAACCAATGGAATCAATTTGTTTCTCAATTTCTTCACCCCATGAGCTAATATCTTTACTGGTTCTTCTTCAAATGTCAAATCAGGTTGCATCTCTACTTCTGCAGGTGAAATGACATGTGAAGGATCCGACCTATATTTGTGAAGCATTGATACATGAAAAACATCATGAATCTTGCTCATTTATGGTGGTAAAGTCAATTGACACGCCACCGGTCCAACTCTTTTCAAGATTTCATACGGACCAATGAATCTGGGACTAAGCTTCCATTTTCTTCCAAATCTCATGATTTTCTTCCATGGTGAAACTTTCAATAATACCTTGTCTCCTACTTGGTATTCAATGTCTTTTTTTAATCTGAATAAGCTTTTTGTCTATCGGAAGCTACCCTTAGATTATCTCGAATTATTTTCACTTTTTCTTCTACTTCTTAAATCAAATCAGGCCCAACAATCTTGCGATCTTCCAACTCAAACCAATTTAATAGTGTCTGACATTTTCTTCCATATAAAGATTCATACGGTGCCATTTTAATACTTGACTAATAACTGTTGTTATACGCAAATTCAGCCAATTGTAAATACTTTTCCCATGACCCTACAAACTCAATGACACATGCAGTACTAAATGCAATTGAGTACCAATGCTTCTTGTAGTGCTTTCCAGAATCTAGAAGTAAACCTAAGATCTCTGTCAGACATAATGGAAATAGGAACTCCATGTAGTCTAACAATCTCCCGACTATACAACTCTGCATATTTACTCAAAGAGAAATCGATTTTGACTGGCAGGAAATGTGCTGATTTGGTTAATCGATCCATAATCACCTAGATTGAGTCTTTCCTACTCGGCTTCAATGGTAATCCGATTACAAAGTCCATAGTCACTTTTTCCTATTTCCATTCTGGAATAGCGATTGGTTGAAGTAACCCTAATGGCACTTGATGTTCCACTTTAACTTACTGATAAGTTAAGCATTTAGATACCAATTCCGTTATAGCTCTTTTCATTCTTAGCCACCAAAAACGGCTCTTCAAATCCTGATACATTTTATTTCCTCCTGGGTGCATCGTTAAATGACTATAATGTGCTTCTGCAAGAATTTCCTTTCTCAATTCTTCATCTTCAGGAATATAAGCACGTCCTTTATAATATAAACATCCATTGGACTTCACTTCAAAGTATGAAGATTCTTCCTTTTCAGTTTTCTTCTTTATCTCTAAACAATTTTCATCTTTTTCCTGTGATTCTTTTATTTTGTCTATCAAAGTAGACCGGATGTTCATCTCAGCAAGTAAAGCACCATCATCTAATATTAATAATTGAGCATTCAATATCAGTAGAGCTGAAAACATCTTTCGGCTAACTGCATCGTAATCTTTAATTAGCTTGACCCATCGCCTCTCTCTTAAATTCATCTCCTTCTGCGTTAAAAGATATTTCAGGCTTTTATGGTCTGTGTATATATAACATTTTTCACCATATAAGTAGTGGAGCCAAATTTTTAAGGCAAAGACAACCGCAACTAACTCCAAATCATGAGTAGGATAACTCCTCTAATTAGTTTTAAACTGCCTAGAAGCATAAGCCATCACTTTTCCGTCTTGCATAAGTACACAGACCAAACCATTATGTGATGCATCACTATACACCACAAAACTCTTACTCGATTCAGGTTGAACTAATACTAGAGCTTCTGTCAAGATTTTCTTCAATCTTTCAAAGCTTTCTTGACATTCTTTAGTCCACATAAAAGATACATTCTTCCTTAGCAATTTGGTAATAGGTGCAACAATCATTGAGAAATCTTTCACGAACCAGCGATAATATCTTGCCAATTTGAGAAAACTTCAAACCTCTGCAACATTTTTAGGAGGTTTCCACTCCATGATAGCTTGATTTTCTGAGGATCAACCCTAATTCCTTCAGCCGATACTATATGTCCAAGAAATGTCACCTCAGAAAGCCAAAACTCACATTTAGATAGTTTGGCATATAATTTCTTCTCCCTCAAGATCTGAAGAACTATTCTGATGTGCAAATCGTGATCCTCCTTGGTTTTAGAATAAACCAGGATATCATCTATGAATACCACTAGAAACTGGTCCAGGTATGGCTGGAAATTTTGGTTCATCAAATCCATAAATGCTTCTGGGGCATTAGTTAATCCAACTGGCATTACCACGAACTCATAATGTCCATATAGAGTCCTGAAAGCTATCTTTGGAATATCCTACTCCTTAATCTTCAATTGGTAATAACCCGATCGAAGATCAATCTTAAAGAACACTGTTGCCCCCTTTAATTGATCAAAAAGATCATCAATTCTTGGCAATGGATATTTGTTCTTTATCGTCACTTTATTAAGTTGACGATAATCGATACACAATCTCATTGATCTTTCTTCTTTACAAACATTACGGGTGCTCCCCATGGTGATATACTTGGCCGTATAAAACCTCGATTCTGTAATTCTTGTAGTTGTGACTTGAGTTCCCTGAGTTCAGCAGGTGCCATACGATAAGGTGCCATCGATATGGGTGTTGTACCAGGTAATACATCAATTCCAAATTCTACCTCTCTATCTGGAGGTAATCCCGGTAATTCTTCTGGAATACATATGGAAATTCCTGCACCGTAGGTATATCTTCTATTTTTACTTCCTGCTTCAAGGTATCAATTTCAGAATTTGAATTTGGTTCAGCGCCATCCATCAATATTTCATTTGCATCAGCAGCCGAAATAACATTACTACGATGCTTCAGCTTCTCACCCACAAATAATATTCGTGATCCATCTGGTGCCTTTAAAATTAATCTTTTTAATCGACACTCCACCACAACGTCATATGCAAATAACCAATCCATTCCCAATATTATTTCGAATTCAAAAAACAGTAATTCCATAAATTAAGCGGGGAGATCCACATTCTGAATTCTAATAGGACACTGACGGCAAATTCTTTTAACCTTAGCACTCTGGCCTATCGGGTTGGTTTCTACCACCTCACTCATAATTAGTTCTACTGCAATGTTTCTTTCTAGTATGATTCTAGAACTAATATATGAATGAATGGAACCAGGATCAATTAATGCAAAAACAAATCTATCAAAGAGTTCAAGCATACCTAATATCATATCGGGATCATTTTTACTCTCTGTGGTCATGATATTATATACACGAGAAGGCGCTTTGCCTTTCAGGTTCGATGCAACTTCCGATGCACCTTGGTTAGAATTCCAACCTCGATTCCCTTTATTTCTCTGAGAAGCAGCCACCGATTGGTTTTCTTGCAATTCTGTACATGCGCGTTTGAAATGACTCGGCTTCTCACATTAATAGCATACTGTCTCCGGTGCATACCAACATCTACCAACATGTCTTCTTCCACAAGTTTTCATTCCGATTGGATCCGAAATTCACCACCTTTAGCTCCACTCATTCGATTGGGGACTTGTTTGGATTTACCAGTAGAAAAATTCTTCTTTATGAACGACATTGATCCAGTTGATCCTTGTTGCTGAGATCATTTACCCCGTTTAGACTAGGATAAAACACTAGGACCTCCAGGTCATTTGGTTGACTGTCATTTCTTATCAGAAGCTTCTTCCTGCTCCACTCTTTCCATTCCTTTAGCTCGGTTGACTACCTCTTAAAATACAGACAAATCAAGAGCAACCAAGAATTTCTTATACTCCAGATCTAGACCTCCCACAAATCTGGTAACTGTGTGCTTCTCTGTCAGAATGAACTCTGTAGCAAACCGGCTAAGCTTATTAAACTCACATTCATACTCATATACAGATCTTCATGCTTGCTTCAAATTCATAAATTGATTCTTCATATCCTCGATGAAAACATCGCCAATGTACTTGTTCTGGAACTCTTTTAAAAAGAATTTTCAGGTAACTCGTTCTTGAGGAATTTGAGCAGTAATAGTGGTCCACCAAATTCGAGTGAGTCCCATCAAAAGTGATGTTACTCATTCAAGTTTTCCTTGATCATCACACCGGATAGTA
Organism: Hibiscus mutabilis; assembly: GCA_019671005.1. Lineage (NCBI taxonomy): Eukaryota > Viridiplantae > Streptophyta > Magnoliopsida > Malvales > Malvaceae > Hibiscus > Hibiscus mutabilis. The sequence goes on along the minus strand of JAGYYJ010000828.1, from coordinate 61,785 downwards.
TCCAGCATAATTTTAATATCATTTAACCAAATGTCCGCAGACATCGGGTCTACATCAGAATCACCTTGAAATTCTGATGCCTTTAGCTTCCTTAATTCCCTCGGTACGGATACTGGTTTTTGTCTATTTATAATCTCATCTAATGCCTGCAGGAAAAGTCCATGATCCTGAACCGGCATGTCTTGCTATCCTTGTGCAGGTGCCTGACCTTGATATTGCTTTTAAGGTACATTCTGATTTACCTCGTTACTCCCACTCTGCACAGGGACTTCCTGTTCAAACGCATGTCTAGAACCCTGATGGTCCAACATCTGAACAGAACACATTTTCAACAAACTTCTTAATATAGAGTAGCATTATTAATTATAGAGCATCAGAGTATCTGCACATAATCATCAATAATTATGACATCCTAGTGGCATGTATACAATTCTCGCTCATTTTTAAACTCAATTTCTATAAAGAATCGACTAAACCTATAGCTTTGATGCCAATAAATGTAACACCCCTTCCCTGTATTCATTACCAAATACGAGTCTGTGATGTTACTAACTAAGGTTAAACCCTTTTTATTACTTTAGCTTAGAAAACTGGCAGGCTGCACTGCCTTTACTTAAAAATTTATAACAATTTTTAAAAACATTAAAAATTTATTCTGAAATTTTCTAATTAAACTAGATTTATTAAGCTTTCTAATCATATAAATTATTAGTCCAAACTCATTACACAAAAATTCAAATAAATTCCTACATTCTCGTCACAACCTAGAATTTTTCTGAAATTCTGCTGACCTGTTTTCTGACCTTCCTTCGAATAAAAATTCATAACTTTTTACATACAACTCGAAATCAGTCACCGTTTGTTTTTTAAGAAACTAGACAAAATTTCCAGTTCATACATATAAGATTCACCTTCTAATTATAATTGTGGAATTTATGCTGATTTTTCAAACATACTGCTTTTGCGTACATTTCTGTATAGATTTTTAAACTTTCTATCTTAGGACCCATCTTTAGTATAAACTTAGTCCATTATCATTTATAACCATAATATAACTTACGAGGTTCATCATCCATATTATATCAACTATTAACCAACCACATTTGGTAATAAGCTATTATAAACCCCACTAAAATATACATGCCATCTAGTATATTTCCAAAACAAAGGATGGATGCCATTACATTACTATGAGTATGGAGATATACCTCCCAAAATATGAAAGTGATGTTCGGCTACTCTTCCTTCGAAACTCCTTTAAAACCTACACATGAAATTCATCATACGCTAAGCATATACTTAGTTAGGCAACAACATTTAATTCAAATGTAAATTAACATAGGTATCAATATAAATAAACAACAATGCACATGATCACTTGCCATATTATGCTTGCTAGCATATATGACATGATACATATATAATAACATAATACATGGTAATAACTTTGATTCTTACCATTATCTTTGCCATGTTTATCATCGAGCTTTTAAGCTTTTCATCATGTTTTTCAATTCATTTAGCCCAAGTATTGATTTAAGGAAATTTATGTACACGAGTCATCCCCCCTATACTTACTTGAGTATAGTGTATTATTTGCACTTTACTGGAAGTGCTTTTGTATACTTACCGGAGTATACAATTAGTTAATAGTTTGCACTTTACCTGAAGTGCTTATAATAAGTTGAACTCTACCAGGAGTGCTAGAATGTTTATGCAGTTGTTTATGACTCTATGGATATCCAACTATACTTTTAATTTCCTATCTCATACATTGGGCTTTATATCAATCATATTCTCATACATGGAAACATATATACATATTGAGCAAATCATACCCAAGATAATATTCCATGATTAATTAGTGATCCATGCATATGTTTCAACCTTTGACATAATTCTAATATATCAAATATATAATAAATGACATAAAGATATACATGCATTGCACTCACCTTGACACTTTCAAAAGTATAATTTATACTAGCCTCACTAAGCTCGGTTGCACTTTTTATCTTCTTTCCTCACTTGTTCGATCTCGAACTTGCTTGTTATTTGTATGTACATTGAATACATAACACAAGCAACTTTAAGTACATGTCCAACCTTACTAATACATGTACATACCAAGTTGGAAAATTTAACATTTTCAACCAAGTGCTTCTTTACAACAACAATGCTTCCTAAACTTAAATTTTACTTCAAATTGCACATTGTAACCAATAGTTTGATAATTTCACTTTAAACCCTAAATTTTCTCTCTTAGGGTTTATAAACTAAAATTTGGAAACTTCCACATTTCATCTCCATTTTCAAAAATTTTAATACCAAAATGATCCTTATATCATAGTAAACAACATAACCATACTTCTTGAATAATTTCAAATTTCTCACTTATTTCACCCAATTTGCAAAATTCACAAAATAGTCATAAAATGATGTTTTCTTCAATCCAATCACATAATTCAACTTAGAAAACATGATTCTAATCATTTCCATCATCAAATAAATTTTCACAAAATTTCCCCTAATTTTCTTCTTATAACCGAATTGGTCCCTAAAAGTTTTCCAAGAGATTTTCATCATTTCAAGCATGGAAACATCACTACAACACCATTTTCAACTTGATTGAACCTTAAAACATGAAAACCTAACATGTTCTTCAACCACCCTAATCAATCTCAACCTAGAGACATGGAAACTAAGCAAAACTAATGTCAAAAGATAGAGAATTCAAGGGAGATCAATTTCTTGTTTCATGTCTCTAGCCAAAAACCAAAAAAATCAAGCCAAAAATTAAATTGAAATTTTCCTTACCTAGTTCCCTTGAGGTTCGGCACTTGAGAGAAAGATGAACAAAAATTCTAGCTTTTCTATCATAAATTTTAATGCCAAATGGCTTATTTTCCCTCAATTCAAAACAAAAAAATCTCCCTCATAGTAAAATGACCATTTTACCCTTGAATTATAACCAATTACAACACTTATACTCAACCTTATCATCAAATCAATTATAATTAAAAAGAATGGGTAAAATGACCATTTTTCTTTTAATGAATCTTTATATTCTCCAAAATGCCATTTAGGCACTATTTGATATATTGTGTTAAATTGAATCTAAATCGATCAAGCACAATTCATAACTTCAATGTCATATTCCTCGGGTCTTCCTAAGACTTCCTTCAAAATTTCATAAAGTTCTGAGCTCATACGATTACCCGAATTACACTTAAACTTTAACCGTAATTTCCCAATAATAGAAACATCAGATCAAACCATAGTTTTTATATTTGATCCACACCCTTAGATGATCTATTTATTTATAGAATAAAAATAATTATTGGGAAAATTACCATGGTTGTCCTTAGACTTTTCTCAACTTTTCACTTTTATCCCCAAGCTTTAAAACTTTACGTTTTAGTCACTGAACTAAAACCACTAACTTTTAATTCTTTACATTTTGGTCACTAATCCAATAATGGGATATTACAAAAGAGAGCTGTTGATTCGGTTTATAGCGGTGGTCAGGCCAAGAGACATCGTGACAGGAGGTTTTGCCCGGAGTCGAGGCATCACGGAGGTGTTGTGGGACGTGGAGTCCAGGGGCAGGGTGCCCAGGTTAGAGCACCATTTAGCACATGTTGGGTCTATGGATCTCGAGATCATTTGAGGGGAGATTGCCCGCGTTTGGCCAGGGAGAGTCAGGCACCTACGCCTGTGGTGGCTAATACTTGTTGGAGTTGTGGGTCAGGCGACCATCAGAGGCGTGATTGTCCGTTGTTGGCTCGAGGTGGGCAGGGTGTTGCACCTGTTGTTGCTCTGCAGCGTGGTCGTAGCCGTGGACCGTTTTAGCACCGAGATGGTGGGCAAAGGACTGTATCTCATATTGTTGTTATCCAGCATGATAGAGGTGGACCGGCTAGGGTGTATGCGCACTGTAAAGGTCGCAAAGACACCGATATGATTGCAGGTACTTTTACCCTACAGTTTTTGTCATTGTATTCGTTGGTTGACTCTGGTTCTACTCATTCATACATTTTGAGTGAACATGCTGAGCCACATGATATATTTGTTGAAATTCTTAATGTGGGTGTTAGAGTAACTAGTTTTCTTGGGGAGACAGCCGTGGTTAGGAGGTTGTATCGTAGGTGTTCGTTGATGGTTCAGGGACATGTGTTTGCCTGTAGACTTGATGGAGTTACCATTCCATGGTTTTGATGTGATTTTGAGTATGGATTGGTTGAGCGAACATCGGGCTGTGGTGGATTTTGAGACCAAACGGATATCCTTGAGGTTATCGAATAATTATGAGGTGGTGGTTGTTGGCGAGAATGCCAAGTTTTTATCTAATGTTGTTTCAGTTTTGGGAGCAATGCGAATGTTGGATTCGGTATGTCAGGCCTATTTGGCCTATGTTATGAATCCTGGATCAAAGGAGTTGAGGGTGCAGGATGTTCACACCGTATGTGAGTTTTTGGGTGTTTTTCTACATAAATTACTAGGGTTGCCACCTGACCGTGAGGTAGAGTTTGGCATTGAGGTCTTTGCGGGTACGATACCGATATCTATTGCTCCGTACCGCATGGCTCTGAAGGAGTTGAAGGAGCTGAAAGAGCAATTATAGGAGTTGCTTGATCGTGGGTTCATTAGACCTAGTATTTCACCATGGGAAGTGCTGGTGCTGTATGTTAAGAAGAAATATGGTATGTTGTAGATGTGTATAGATTACCGGCAGCTGAATAAGTTTACCATAAAGAACAAGTATCTCTTACCGCGGATAGATGACCTGTTTGATCAGTCCAGGGGAGCTTTGGTGTTTTCCAAGATAAATTTGAAGTTGGGGTATTTCTAGTTGAAGGTGAAGGAGGTAGATGTGCCCAAAATAGCTTTCCGTATGAGGTACGGGCATTATGAGTTTCTTGTGATGCCGTTTGGTTTGACCAATGCTCCAGCTGCTTTTATGGATATGATGAACCGTGTGTTTCATGAGTTTTTGGATTAGTTTTTGGTTGTGTTTATTGATGATATCCTTGTGTACTCTCGTACCGAGGAGGATCATGATAGTCATCTGCGGATCGTGCTTTAGAAGTTGATGGAGAATCAGTTGTATGCTAAGTTAAGCAAGTGTGAATTCTAGCTTAGGGAAGTTGTGTTTCTTGGGCATGTGGTGTCAGCCGAAGGAATTCAGGTCGATCCACGTAAGGTTGAGGCTGTAATGAGTTGGAAGGAGCCCAAGTCTATGACGGAGGTTAGGAGTTTCCTTGGCTTGGCGGTTATTACCGGAGGTTTGTGGAAGGGTTCTCCAGTTTGGCGGCTCCATTAACAAAGTTGTTGCAGAAGAATGTTCGGTTTGAGTGGACAGAGGAAGACAGCGAGCTTTTGAAAGGTTGAAGGAAGCTTTGACACGAGCTCCAGTCTTGGTTCAACCAGAGTAGGGAAAGGAGTTTGTTATTTATAGTGATGCATCGTATATTGGGCTTGGTTGTATGTTGATGCAAGAGGGTAAGGTAGTGGCATATGCATCTAGGCAATTGAAGGTGCATGAACGTAACTACCCTACTCAAGATCTTGAGCTTGCAGCGGTTGTGTTTGCCTTGAAGATCTGGAGGCATTATCTCTATGGTGAGAAATGTGTAGTTTATTCGGATCATAAGAGTTTAAAATATTTGATGTCGTAGAATGAGCTAAATCTTAGGCAACGTAGATGGTTGGAGTTCCTTAAGGATTATGATCTGACCATTGAGTACCATCCGGGAAAATCCAATGTTGTGGCGGATGCTTTGAGCAAGAAAGTGGCTGTGGAGTTGAGAGCCATGTTTGCTAGGTTGAGTGTGACGAATAATAGGGGTTTGTTGGCTGAGTTACAAGTAAAGCCGTCCTTGTCGTAGATGATTAAGGAGAAGCAACGTAGATATCAGGGATGGAAATCCTACGGATTTTCATTTCAGCGATGATGGGGTGTTGTGTTTCAAAGGTCAAATAGTGGTGCCTGAAGACGAAGAGTTAAGGCGTAATATTTTGACTAAGGCACGTGCTAGTCCTTTTGCTATGCATCCTGGTAGTACTAAGATGTATCGAGGGTTGAAGGAGGAGTACTATTAGGTTGGATTGAAGAGGGACATGGCTGATTTCGTTGCACGGTGTATAGTTTGTCAGTGGGTAAAGGCTGAGCATTAGTTTCCTTCCGGGTTGTTGCAACCTTTGAGGATATCGGAATAGAAGTGGGAAAGAATCACCATGGATTTTGTGTCTGGGCTGCCTTTGACGCCGACCGAAAAGGATTCCATTTGGGTGATTGTGGATCGATTTACGAAGTATGCGCATTTTGTGCCTGTGCATACTACGTATGCCTTGGACATGTTGGCTGAGTTTTACATTTCTGAGTTAGTGCGTTTGCACGTGGTCCCAAATCTATAGTTTTGGATTGGGATCCTCTGTTCATCGCAAGGTTTTGGGTGAGTTTGCATTGGGCCTTGGGGACCCAATTGAGTTTCAGTACCTCGTACCATCCTTAGTTGGATGGTCAGTCGAAGCGCGTGATTCAGGTTCTCGAGGATATGCTAAGGTGTTGTGGTATTGAGTATCAGGGAACGTGGGAGAAGCAATTGCTGTTAGTGGAGTTTGCTTACAATAACAGTTATCATGATAGCATACATATGGAACCTTTTGAGGCATTGTATGGCAGGAAGTGTTGTACGCCCATGTGTTGAGCAGAAGCAGGGGAAAAGTCTGTGTCTATGCCCAATGTCTTGAAAGGAACGACCGAAAAGGGTAAAGTTGATATGTGAGCGCTTAAAAGCGGCTACAGATCGCCAGAAATCCTATGCAGATTTGAAGCGTAGGGATATAGAGTACGCTATGGGTGATAAAGTGTTTTTGAAAGTGTCGCCTTGGAAAAAGGTGTTGCGTTTTGGGCTAAAAGGGAAGCTTACCCTGAGGTTCATTGGACCATACGAGGTTATTAAGTGTGTGGGTCCTGTTGCATACCATTTGAGGTTACCTCCGGAGTTGAGAAAGATTCATGATGTGTTCTACGTTTCGGTGTTGCAGAGGTATAAGTCGGATCCATCGCATGTCATGTCGGTGGAGGAGATCGAGTTGAGACCAGACTTATCTTACGATGAGGAACCAGTAGAGATTCTTGATACCAGCAATAAGGTGCTACGTGGTAAAACAGCCGAGTTGGTTAAAGGTGTTGTGGAAGCACTGCAGTGTTGAGAAGGCCACATGGGAACGCAAGTCGGATATGGTGAAACAGTTTCCGCGCCTATTTCCTCTAGGTAAATTTTGAGGATGAAATTTCTTAAGCGGGGGAGAATTGTAATGCCTCGGTTTTAGGGCTTAGTGGTTTAGAGGGTTTATTAGGTGGTTCGGTGGACTAGAGTAGAGATTCGAGTCGGTTTCAGGATCGTATATTTTTTGTGTTGGAAAAATGCTTAAAAATCATTATTAATTATGTATTTAATAATGGTGGAATCAATTTTGAAAAATGGGTTTTGGAAGATGGACATTTTGGTTAGTGACCAAAATGAAAGTTTTGAAAACTGTGATTTTCTAGTGACTAAAATGAAAAGGGTCAAATACCTAGAATCTTTAAGGAGCTATTTTACCAATTGGTTTCTGATGATTTCTCCCTTGATTTGATTTAATTTAACATGTTGTTTAATTAATAATCAGAGTGGATTTTGTTAAAAAGTTAGTTGTGTTTTCTAAAACAAAAATTACGTCATTTTCTCTCAACTTTTTCCTCTCCATTCTCTCTTCAGCCAAACACTCAGATTTCATCAAATTTCCAAAGGTGATGTGGTTTTTAACTTGATTTTATTGTTTCAAATTGTTTTATAAAGATTGTTTATACAAAAGCTTACATCAATCTTGTGTTTTCATAGCTTTTTACAAATCAATTGAGGGAGAAACTTCACAATAGGGGTAAGGTCCGATATCTCCTCTATTGTATGGTTTTTTATTGAAATTCCCAAGCATTTGATCCGTGTTTTTGTGTTTCTAATCTGATTTTGATGGTTTTTCAATGTTTAATTGAGTTATTTGTGGAAAATGAGTTGATTCGCGAATTGGATCTGATTTCCAGTAAGTAACGTTGCTTTGATTCATATTTTGGATGTTTAATAATGTTGATAAGTGATTTTTATCAATGGAATCCTGAAACTTAAAAATCTCTATTTGTTTAGGTTGTTAGTTTTTAGGTTTTGTGGTGTTTTTGTGGTTGTAAGGTTGCTGGAAGTAGTAGCTTGTTTTGAATTTGTTTTTAGATGTGTTTTGATGTTGGAAATGATTCTAGGTTGATAGATGTTGGCTGGGTTGTGAATCGAAGTGTTTTGGTTATGTTTTCGGTTGTTGTGGAGGGTTAATTGTGAGGACTTTGTGGAAATCCGAGAAGGATTGTGTTGCTATGTTTAGAATGCATTATGATGCATTAATCCTCTATTGTTGTGTGGTAAAAATAGGGGAGGTTGATCCGGAAGTTATTGGAGAAGTGTATGAGGCTTCAGATGCTTGTTTTCGCGTCGACGAATTGAAGTTTCGTATATCGGTGAGTGAAATCGTGGTTTAAAGCATTTTGCTGTTTTGAGAATGGAGTTTGGAAGTTAAGGTAGAGCTTGAAACGCTTAACTAGACTTGGAAGTAAGTATAAAGTGGATTTCTCTCTCGGACGTGCTAGTTTGAAATTATTTTATGTACTTGTTTTAATTTACATGTTACCTATTGTTTAAGCATATTTTAAAGTATTTGATATACTATTTTTAAGCATGAAATGCTGAAGGATGCACATGGTAAGTGATCCTTGTAAGTATGGTTTACACTTGTGTTTTAAAGCATGGTTGTTGCTTTGGAAATGGCATGGTTTAATTCTTGTTAAAAATAGTATGGTAAATGTTATTTGGTTAATTATATTGGCAAGTGATATGGTTTTAAAATTGTTATCAGATATAGTTGGCCGGCCATAGGATTGAGTGCACTGTAAATAAGTCGCCTTGGATGTTGAGGGGTTTATATGGTGTACCGAATACTCCATCCAATTACCCTAACGGTAGAGGGGTTAAACAGTACCAAATACTCTCGTTAGTGGATTAAGCGCCTAACCGATGATTGGGATGGAATGTCCCCGTGGGTTGTTATGGTACCCGGTTGTTAATGTACCGCGATTGCAATTGTATCGCTATTCTGATTGAGATGGCTTGAAGTGTTGGGCTAACACTTGTTGAATCTGTGTATTCGATGAACTCTTTTGTTAATGGACTTCTCTAATGATCACTTGAAAGCCAATATAATTGTTAATGTATCATTGAAGTGTTTATGTTGTATAATGTGGTTTATACATGTTTCTCCTTAAGCTTTGCATTTGGTACTAATGCATGGGAAGGTTTAAGTGGAGGGTTAGCAATGTGACTTGCTGTTGGTTAATGATACATGTAGCATATGGTTTAGTATGCTGGTTTTCAATGATGTAAGGTGCATGTTTTTAAAGAGGCATGGTGATGATTTAAAGGATGGTTTTAAGCGAATGGTTTCGAACGCATTGATGGTGTTTGTTTTTTAGCATTCCTCACTAAGCCTTGTGTTCTTACGCTCTTGTTGTCCATCAATGCAGATAATTGAGGTCTTGGAAGGAGCAAGAAGCAAAGGGATCTTGGAAAGACTTGTTTCCAAAGTATGTTTGGTTTAGACTATAATGAATAAGGGCAATGGGGTACTTGTCGTGTTTTAGGAGATGTTTTGTGGAACTCCCTGTTTGAGCGTGTTTCTTTAGTTGCTCTTGGGTTGTAAATGGCCTTTAAGGATTGTTCTTGATGTTGGGTTACCTTTTGATATGTTGGTTGGATACATATTAGGTAGCATGCCTATAGATTTCCTCTTGACGCATGAATCCTTATTGAACCGTTAGAATTGTGATGCTAGTTCGTATGAGATATGTTGGTATTGTATTTAAAGCATGTTGGAGTGGTTTGAGTATGCTTATGGGATGAAAAATCAGCAAAATGTGACATTACAGGCCCAGGCGTACCGATACGCGGGGGACCGTATTGGTACAGCTAGGCAATTTCAGGCTTGTGGGATCGGTACGGGTCTGGTGCGCTTCTATACGCCTAGGCAAATTTGGACTGGCTTACCAGTACGGGGATGAGCGTTTCGATACGAGTTTTAGCCACTGGAATTCACTTTTGTAACTCGAACCCGCGTATTGAAACACCTAAGGAATCGTATCGGTACGGTTGTAAATATTTCAAAAGTTCAGTATTTTAGTAGGCGTATCGAAATGGCTTGATGGTGTACCGAAACGGTGTGTTTCAAACTGTATCGGTACGGGCTTACCTGTTTCGATACGGATGGTCGTTTTTCCTGTTAATGTCATTTTGGGCAGTTTTGCTTTCTATGCTTTTTAGTCCCTAAATCTTGCCGATGCAATTATATGTCGTAGAATGATTAGATTGAGCTGAAATTTGAGATGAAGGTTTGGAATCTGCCTAATTAAAGATTGGTAACTTAAAAATGAGTTTTAATCATGAAATTTTCTGTGTCAATTTGGTCCCTAATTTGCAAATATGATTAATTAGATGTCAAATTGATGCCCGATTGAGTTGAGGTTGCACCTGATGTCTGTATGAACATGTAGGGTTAATAAATGGGCATCTAGATAAGATAAAAAGAAAAAAAATGGACCAGGTTTGGTTGAATCTCTTCGGTTTGCTACGGCAAACCTAATGTAGCCTTCTCGGTTCGGTTGGGCGTCTAGGCCAGGTCAAGGGGGTTATATTTGGTGCTATTAGAGCCAAGTTTAGTTCGTTGGGAGGTGGTTGTGTTGTTAATGTGAGTTATGCTCTGTTGTTTGATGTGTACGGTGATTGTTGTATGTACGCTGGTTGATATGCACGGTGATTGATATATGAATGTTGATTGTTGTATGCTATGTTGGGCTTTACAGTCGACCCGTTAGAATTTTAACTGAGTAAAAAGTTTTGAAAATGATGTTAAGCGATATAATCATGTTCAAAAGCCCATAAATAAATATTTTAAGTCTTAAAATGTGATTTAATCTTACTTTCGGCCGTTTTGTTGGGGTTTAAGGCGTGCATGTCTAAATGGGCTTTATAGTGCACCCGTTGGAATTTTAACCGATAATTTTTTTGAAAATGAGGTTAAGCTATATAATCATGTTCAAAAGCCCATAACTAAATATGTTAAGTCGTAAAATGTGATTTAATCTTATTTTTTGTCTGTTTTGTTGGGGTTTAAGGCGTGCATGTCTAAATGGGCTTTACAGTGGCCCCGTTGGAATTTTAACCGAGTAAAAAGTTCTAAAATTGAGGATAATCTTTATAATCATATTCAAAAGCCCATAATCAAATATTATAACTCATTAAATTAGATTTAATATTATTTTGTGGTCGTTTTGTTAGGTTTAAGGCGTGCATGTCTAAATGGGCTTTACAGTAGACCTGTTGGAATTTTAATTGAGTAAAAAATTCTAAAAATGAGGTTAAGCTATATAATTATGTTCAAAATCCCATAAATAAATATTTTAATTCATAAAATGTGATTTAATCTTCTTTTTTGGCCGTTTTGTTAGGGTTTAAGGCGTGTATGTCTAAATAGGCCTTAGAGTTGACCCGTTGGACTTTTAACAATGTAAAAAGTTCTAAAATTGAGGTTAAGATATACAATCATATTCAAAATCTCATAATCAAATATTTTACCGCACAAAATTTGATTCAATCTTATTTTTCGTCCATTTTGTTGGGGTTTAAGGCGTGCATGTCTAAATGCACTTTATAGTGGACCCGTTGGAAAAAAATTTTGAAGAAAGAGAGGGCCCCATTAAAAACCCCTTTAAAGTCACAACTGGTCGAAGACCGATGGTGACCGCCTAAGGGGAAAAGAGTGCCCTAAATCTATTAATCAAAGAGAACGAATCTCATCGGTTACATTCGTTTGTATGAAATCGGGACAAACCGAGTCAAAGTAAATATAAGACAACATATGTAAGGCCTAAGCGGCTAGCGAGTGCGCAACATAGTTAACAACCCTAGGTACAAACCTAACAGTGAAACTATTTGCAGAAGCAAGAAGAAGCCTAGCTTGATCAACATGCGGACTCTAAACCGAGAGGTCTGTACTACTCCAATTCAACTTGTTGACTACAGTGGCAGAATCAGTCTCTATAGTAACGCGGGACCAGCCCTTCTCGTAGCCAAACTCTATGGCAAAAACAACTGCCTGGAGCTCTGCCACCGCAGCATCCAACCAAGTAGCTGAATGACTAGCCAAACCACTAAGGACGCTACCTTTGTCGTCGCGCGCAATAACACTGACAGCAGCATCCCCAGTCTGAAGAGGTTTCCAGCGGGGGTCTGCGAGGGTCGGTTCATCAGTAGGTAGGATGGAGGTCATTGTTGTCGTAGTGTAGTCTCAGATGATGCCTTGAACGTTGAGAACCGTGAGCCAGGGCGGCTGAAGGTGATCGTTGTGAACCCAATCATTCCGGCGATTCCACAAGTTCCATAAAACTGGAAGAAAAAGTGAAAATGAATATCAGGACAAAAGAAAGGCTCCCTCGTCAAACCACGAGAGAAATGAGGAGGCGTGGCTGGTAATAAGCACAATCAGAAAACCAGCCAAATGAAGGGCCTCTGACGCCTCGGGGCAGTCACGTAAAGCATGGATGGAAGTCTCAGGAACTCCACTGCAGAAAGGGCAACAACCCAACGCCAGGTTCGCATGTCAAAGTGTAGATCCGGTCGGCAATGCATCCCTACATGCACGCCAGCCAAAGGTACGAACCTTTGGAAGGGTTGGTGACTGAGAGAGAACTTTCCATATCCGAGAAGGCCGGTTAATAGGCTTGGTCAATCTTTGTAAGAACAGATAGCCCGACCGTACTGAGTAGATTCTAGAATCATGGTTGACCCAAAGCACTGAATCTCGTCGGTCATTGATGATAGGCACATCAAGGATAGCATCGGCAACCTCATGGGCAAAGAAAGCACGAACCTTAGTTTTATCCCAGCTAGGCCGCCCACGCACCATAAAATCGCGACAGCAACAAGAATTTCCTCGTTGTCTGCATAATCGTCGTACAAGTTTAACGTAGTCGCACCTCCCTAATTATCTTTAAACATGAGAATCTTGCTCTTAATACCTGGGCGCCAGAAAAAGCCAGGGAGAAGCTCTCGCTTGGCTTGACATAAACCTTTCCAAGCAAATGAGGCATTCCTATTGGCCTCAGCGTCAAGTAAATTTTGGTATGAGAAATAACGGGCTTGAAAGACTCAAGAAAACAACGACTTCGGCTCAGTAATTAGGCGCCAAATTTGTTTACCCAATAATGCAACATTGAAGTGATGCATGTCACAAAACCCGACTCCACCAACATTCTTAAGGGAGCAAACTGAGCCCCAATCCACCATAGGCCAGCCTCGTTTATTATTACAACCCAACCACCAATAATGTCGGATAGATTTAGACATGTCATCAATAAGATTCTGGGGAAACATGTAATAGGACATCACATATTGTGGCAAAGATTGTCAACCGATTTGATGAGAACCTCTCGCACACTAAAAAAGAAAAGGTTATTGTTCCAATTGGAGAGACGCGAGTCCACTTTATTACGTACAAACCCTAAAACCATCGTTCTATTTTGCCCGATAAGAAGAGGGATGCCAAGGTAAACCCCTGGGTCCGTCACCTCACAGACATGAAGAATGTCGTAGACAACCTGCTTATGCTCTAGAGTGGTACGAGGCCTGAAAAAGATGGTTGACTTCTCAAAATTGACCGCCTGTCCCGATGAAGAGGTATAGAGATGGATGATATCTTTAAGACGCACAACCTGCTCAATATTATTCTTTAGAAAGACCATGCTGTCATCCGCAAAAAGAAGATGATTCACGCGAGGCCCACGGTGACTAGCACAAAGCCCGTGGAGATGGCCGGCCTGTTGCTCCGTGGTAAGCATAACCGAAAGCCCCTGGGTATAAATGAGGAATAGGAACGGGGATAGTGGGTCACCCTGCCTCAACCTTCGCTGCGGATAGAAGACTTGAGATAGAGACCCATTGACACGGGCAGTGAATGAGTTAGAGGAGACGCAACGCATAAAGGTATCAACCCATATAGCGTCAAATCCCATCTTTAACATAACGCTCTTGATGAAGGACCATTCAACCCTATCAAAGGCTTTTTCCATATCTAAATTAAGGGCAGTCCTGCGGAAGGGGCCAGTACCATTCGAGTGTAGAGAGTGCACTAGCTCGTGGGCTATCAAAATATTATCCGATATGTTCCTCCCTCGAACAAAAGCCGTATGAGAGTCACTGATACAGTGCAGAAGCAAAGGTTTCATACGGTTGACCAACACCTTGGAAATAATTTTATAAATAACAGTGCAGAGACTGATGGGATGGAGATTACGCATGGAAGTAGGTTCTGTCACCTTTGGAATGAGGACAAAAAATGTCTGGTTAATCGATGCCATATAGTGTCCCCACGTAGGAGGTCCAGGCAAAGCTTAATGACATCCGACCCCACCGTATCCCAGTGTTGTCTATAGAAGCCACTTGGGAGACCATCGATACCTAGTGCTTTCCTAGGGTTGATATCCCAGAAAGCAAAAAGGACTTCCTCCTTAGTGAAAGGCCTCTGAAGAGACTCATTCATGGCGGAGGTAATCGAGGGGGCAATGTTGTCAATGATCAAAGGTGCCAAAGTCGGCTCGGAGGAGGTGAAAAGGTCCTGATGTAGCTAGTGACAATGCCCATAATGTCGTCCTTATCAGTCCTCCAAATATTATTGGCATTGAACAAGCCTCTGATATGATTCTTCTTACTCTTCTCATTGCACGGGCATGGAAGTAAGTCGTATTCTTGTCGCCCTAAGAGAGCCAGTTAACGCGAGAACGTTGAGCCTAATAGGCTTCTCTACTGTCAATGAGATGACGTAACTCAAATTTTACCTCAAGTAGAACCTCCAAGTTAGAAGAGGAGACAACCCTTCAAAAGGCCATTAATTTGCCTATTGAGCTCAGCAATACGGTGGATAGAATTGCTATGCTGCAGGTCTTGCCAGTCCTTAAGGTTGGCACCAACAGCTTGGATTTTAGCAAGAGTCGAACCAGAGGTAGCAGTCCAAGCTTTCTGAACTGTAGAAATACACATAGGATTATGAGCCCAGCAGGATTCAAACTAAAAATAGTCGTTGCGCTGAACCTTAGGCTCATAGGGAGTGAGCTTGGTATCCATGATGACTACACAATGGTCTAAGTCGGCACTATATTCAGAAATCGCATGGTGATCGGGATGGTCATGAAACCAGGTAGAGCAAGCAATGAAATAGTCTAGCCGCTCAAAAATGGGCAAAGTATTAGGCCCAGACTTGGACGAAGTGAACCAACCCCTAGCCGGTTTACAGTCAAATAGGAGATTACGGGACAAGCATTCCTTAAAATTGTTGATTTGGGACCTAGCACATCGACAAACACCTTGTTTCTCATTGTCAAAAAGAACTTCACTGAGATCACCCCAATGAGCCAAGGGAGATTCGAACGAGATCGTAACATATCAATTAGATCCTAAGTTCTATGTTTTAAATTTATATCCACATAACCATAAATACCAGTAAAACAGAAACGGTCATTGTTCAAATTTGTAATTATATTGATGTGACGAGTAGAGTACGAAAGCAAATCAACAGTAATAGTATTATTCCAGAGAAACATAAGGCCTGAACAATCTCGGCCACAGTCCACAACAAAACATCCATGCATATTTAAAGAAAGCTTCAGTCCATCACTACTAAACTTATTTAAATGAGTTTCACTAAGGAAAATAACATCAGAACAATAACGAGAAATCATCTGACCTAAAGACCGAACTGCCTGAGGCTTACCAAGACCTCGGCAGTTCCAACATAGGATCCTCATTTCACTCGGACCTGTTAGAATTTTAATCGAGTAAAAAGTTCTGAAAATGAGGTTAAGCTATATGATCATGATCAAAAGCCCATAACTAAATATTTAAGTCATAAAATGTTATTTAATCTTATTTTTCAGTCGTTTTGTTGGGGTTTAAGTCGTGCTAGTCGAAATGGGCTAAATAGTGGACCCGTTGGAATTTTAACCAAGTAAAAAGTTCAAAAATTGAGGTTAAGCTGAATAATCATGTTAAAAAGCTCATAAATAAATATTTAATTCTTAAAATTTTATTTTATCTTATTTTGCGTCCATTTTATTGGGTTTAAGGCGCGCATGTCTAATTGGGCTTTATAGTGGTCCCGTTGGAGTTTTAACCGAGTAAAAAGTTCTAAAATTGATGTTAAGCTATATAATCATATTCAAAATCCCATAATCAAATATTTTAGCTCATAAAATTTGATTTAATCTTATTTTGTGGTTGTTTTGTTGGTTTTAAGGCATACATGTCTAAATGGGCTTCACAATGGACTCATTGGAATTTCAACCGAGTAAAACATTCTGAAAATGAGGTTAAGCTATTTAATCATGTTCAAAATCCCATAAATAAATATTTTAAGTCATAAATTGTTATTTAATCTTATTTTTCGGCCATTTTGTTGGGGTTTACGACGTGCATGTCTAAATGGGCTTTATAGTGGACCCGTTGGAACTTTAACCGAGTAAAAATTTTTGAAAATGAGGTTAAGCTTTTATAATCATGTACAAAATCCCTTAAATAAATATTTTAAGTCATAAAATGTGATTTAATCTTATTTTTCGGCTGTTTTGTTAGGGTTTAAGGCGTGCACGTCTAAATGGGCTTTACAATGGACCCTTTGGAATTTTATCCGAGGAAAAACTTCTGAAAATGAGGCTAAGCTATATAATCATGTTCAAAAGCCCATAACTAAATATTTTATGTCATAAAATCTGATTTAATCTTATATTTTGTCCATCTTGTTGGGGGTTTAAGGCGTGCATGTCTAAATGGGCATTATAGTAGACATGCTGGAATTTTAACCAAGTAAGAAGTTTTTAAAAAGAGTTTAAGCTATATAATCATGTTCAAAAGCCCATAACTAAATATTTTAAGTCATAAAATGTGATTTAATCTTATTTTTCGTCCGTTTTGTTGGGGTTTAAGGCGTGCATGCTAAATGTACTTTACAGTGGACTCGTTGGAATTTTAACCATGTAAAAAGTTATAAAATTGAGGTTAAGATATACAATCATATTCAAAACCTCATAATCAATTATTTTAACGCATAAAATTTGATTCGATCTTATTTTTCGTCTATTTTGTTGGGGTTTAAGGCGTGCATGTCTAAATAGACTTTACAGTGGACCCGTTGGAATTTTAACCGAGTTAAAAGTTATGAAAATGAGGTTAAGCTATATGATCATGATCAAAAGCCCATAACTAAATATTTAAGTCATAAAATGTGATTTAATCTTATTTTTTAGTCGTTTTGTTGGGGTTTAAGTTGTGCTAGTCTAAACGAGCTATATAGTGGACCCGTTGGAATTTTAACCGAGTAAAAAGTTCAAAAATTGAGGTTAAGCTGAATAATCATGTTGAAAAGCTCATAAATAAATATTTTAATTCTTAAAATTTGATTTAATCTTTTTTTGGATCCATTTTGTTGGGTTTAAGGCATGCATGTCTAATTGGGATTTACAGTGGACACGTTAGAATTTTAACCCAGTGAAAATTTTTGAAAATGAGGTTAAGCTTTAGAATCATGTTCAAAAGCCCATAACTAAAAATTTTATGTCATAAATTGTGATTTAATCTTATTTTTCAGCTGTTTTGTTAGGGTTTAACGCGTGTATGTCTAAATGGGCTTTAAAGTGGACCCGTTGGAATTTTAACCGAGTAAAAAGTTCTAAAATTGAGGTTAAGCTATATAATCATATTCAAAATCCCATAATCAAATATTAGCTCATAAAATTTGATTTAATCTTATTTTGTGGCAGTTTTGTTGGGTTTAAGGCATGAATGTCTAAATGGGCTTCACAGTGGACCCGTTGGAATTTTAAGCGAGTAAAACTTTCTGAAAAAGAGGTTAAGCTATATAATCATGTTCAAAAGCCCATAAATAAATCTTTTAAGTTATAAATTGTGATTTAATCTTATTTTCCGACCATTTTATTGGGGTTTACGGCATGCATGTCTAAATGGGCTTTAAAGTGGACCCGTTGGAATTTTAACCGAGTAAAAATTTTTGAAAATGTGGTTATGCTTTATAATCATATTCAAAATCCCATAAATAAATATTTTAATTCATAAAATGTGATTTAATCTTATTTTTTGGTTGTTTTGTTAGGGTTTAAGGTGTACATGTCTAAATGGGCTTTACAGTGCATCCTTTGGAATTTTATCATGTTCAAAAGCCATAACTAAATATTTTATGTCATAAAATCTGATTTAATCTTATATTTTGTCCATCTTGTTGGGGTTTAAGGCATGCAAGTCTAAATGGGCTTTATAGTGGACCCGTTGGAATTTTAACCGAGTAAGAAGTTTTGAAAAAGAGGTTAAGCTATATAATCATGTTCAAAAGCCCATAACTAAATATTTTAAGTCATAAAATGTGATTTAATCCTATTTTTCGGCCCTTTTGTTGGTGTTTAAGGTGTGCGTGTCTAAATGGGCTTTACAGTGGACCCGTTATAATTTTAACCGAGTAAAAAGTTTTGAAAATTAGATTAAGGTATATAATAATGTTCAAAAGTCATAACTAAGTATTTTATGTCATAAAATGTGATTTAATATTATTTTTTGTCCGTTTTGTTGGGGTTTAAGGCGTACATGTCTAAATGAGCTTTACAGTGGACCTGTTGGAATTTTAACCGAGTAAAAAGTTCTGAAAATGAGGTTAACCTATATGATCAAGATCAAAAGCCCATAACTAAATATTTCAAGTCATAAAATGTGATTTAATCTTATTTTTCAATCATTTTGTTGGGGTTTAAGTCGTGCTAGTCTAAATGGGCTATATAGTGGACATGTTGGGTTTATGGCATGCATGTCGGAATGGGCATTATAATGGACCCGTTGGAATTTCAACCTATTAAAAATTTCTGAAAATGAGGTTAAGGTTTAGAATAATGCCCAAAATCCCATAACTAAATATTTTAAGCCATAAATTGTGATATAATCACATTTTTTAGCTGTTTTGTTAGGGTTTAATGCGTGCATGTCTAAATGGGCTTTAAAGTGGAACCGTTGGAATTTTGACCGAGTAAAACTTTATGAAAAAGAGGTTAAGCTACATAATCATGTTCATAAAATGTGATTTGATCTTATTTTTCGGCCGTTTTGTTAGTGTTTAAGGTGTGCAGTCTAAATAGGCTTTACAGTGGACCCGTTGTAATTTTAACAGAGTAAAAAATCTTGTACATGAGGTTAAGCTATATAATCATGTTCAAAAGCCCATAAATAAATATTTTAAGTCATAAATTTTGATTTTATCTTATTTTTCGTCCGTTTTGTTGGGGTTTAGGGCGTGCATGTCTAAATGGACCCGTTGGAATTTTAACCGAGTAAAAAGTTTTGAAAATGAGGTTAAGCTATATAATCATGTCCAAAAGCCCATAACTAAATATTTTAAGTCGTAAAATTTGAATTAATCTTATTTTGCGTCCGTTTTGTTGGCGTTTAAGGCGTGCGTTTATAAATGTGCTTTATAGTGGACTCGTTGGGTTTAAGGCATGCATATCGGAATGGGCATTATAATGGACATGTTAGAATTTTAACCTAGAAAAATTTTATAAAAATGAGGTTAAGCTTTAGAATCATGTTCAAAATCCCATAACTAAATATTTGAAGTCATAAATTGTGATTTAATCATATTTTTTAGCTGTTTTGTTAGGGTTTAACGCGTGCTTGTCTAAATGGTGTTTAAAGTGGACCCGTTGGAATTTTAACCGAGTAAAAAGTTGTAAAATTGAGTTTAAGCTATATAATCATATGAAAAGCCCATAATCAAATATTTTAGCTCATAAAATTTGATTTAATCTTATTTTGTAGCCGTTTTGTTGGGTTTAAGGTATGCATGCCTAAATGTGCTTCATAGTGGACCCGTTAGAATTTTACCCGAGTAAAACTTTCTGAAAATGAGGTTAAGCTATATAATCATGTTCAAAAGCCCATAAATAAATCTTTTAAGTCATAAATTGAGATTTAATCTTATTTTTTGGCCATTTTGTTGGGGTTTACGACGTGCATGTCTAAATGGGCTTTATAGTGGACCCTTTGGAATTTATTCGAGGAAAAACTTTTGAAAATAAGGTAAAGCTATATGATTTCAAAAGCCCGTAACTAAATATTTTATGTCATAAAATCTGATTTAATCTTATATTTTGTCCATCTTGTTGGGGTTTAAGGCATGCATGTCTAAATGGGCTTTATAGTGGACCCGTTAGAATTTTATCCAAGTAAGAAGTTTTGAAAATGAGGTTAAGCTTTATAATCAAGTTCAAAATCCCATAAATAAATATTTTAAGCCATAAAATGTGATTTGATCTTATTTTGCGATTGTTTTGTTAGGGTTTAAGGCGTGCATGTCTAAATGGGCTTTATAGTGGACCCTTAGGAATTTTATTCGAGGAAAAACTTCTGAAAATGAGGTTAAGCTATATAATCATGTTAAAAAGCCCATAACTAAATATTTTATGTCATAAAATCTGATTTAATCTTATATTCATAAAATATGATTTAATCTTATATTTTATCCATCTTGTTGGGGTTTAAGGCGTGCATGTCTAAATGGGCTTTATACTGGACCCTTTGGAATTTTTACCGAGTAAGAAGTTTTGAAAAAGAGGTTATGCTATATAATCATGTTCAAAAGCCCATAAATAAATATTTTAAGTCATAAAATGTAATTTAATCTTATTTTTTGGCCGTTTTGTTGGTGTTTAAGGTGTGCATGTCTAAATGGGCTTTACAGTGGACCCGTTGTAATTTTAACCGAGCAAAAAGTTCTGAAAATGATGCTAAGCTATATAATCATGTTATAAAGCCCATAAATAAATATTTTAAGTCATAAAATGTGATTTAATCTTATTTTTCATCCGTTTTGTTGGGGTTTAAGGCGTGTTTGTCTAAATGGGCTCTATGACTCGTTAGAATTTTAACCGAGTAAAAAGTTTTGAAAATGAGGTTAAGCTATATAATCATGTCCAAAAGCCTATAACTAAATATTTTAAGTCATAAAATGTGAATTAATTTTATTTTTTGTTCGTTTTGTTAGTGTTTAAGGCTTGCATTTCTAAATGGGCTTTATAGTGGACCCGTTAGGTTTAAGGCATGCATGTCGGAATGGGCATTACAATGGAACCGTTGGAATTTTAACCTAGTAAAAATTTCTGAATACGAGGTTAAGCTTTGGAATCATGTTCAAAAGCACATAACTAAATATTTTAAGTCATAACTTGTGATTTAATCTTATTTTTCAGCTGTTTTGTTAGGGTTTAATGCGTGCATGTCTAAATGGGTTTTAAAGTGGACCTGTTGGAATTTTAACCGAGTAAAAAGTTCTAAAATTGAGTTTAAGCTATATAATCATATTCAAAAGCCCATAATCAAATATTTTAGCTCATAAAATTTGATTTAATCTTATTTTGTGGTCGTTTTGTTGGGTTTAAGTCATGCATGTCTAAATGGGCTTCATAGTGGACCCGTTGGAATTTTAACAGAGCAAAACTTTTTGAAACTGAGGTTAAGCTATATAATCATGTTCAAAAGCTCATAAATAATCTTTTAAGTCATAAATTGTGATTTAATCTTATTTTTTGGCTATTTTGTCAGGGTTTGCGGCTTGCATGTCTAAATGGGCTTTACAGTGGACCCGTTGTAATTTTAACCGAGCAAAAAGTTCTGAAAATGAGGTTAAGTTATATAATCATGTTCAAAAGCCCATAAATAAATATTTTAAGTCATAAAATGAGATTTAATCTTATTTTTCGTCCGTTTTGCTGGGGTTTAGGGCGTGCATGTCTAAATGGGCTTTATAGTGGACCCGTTAGAATTTTAACCGAATAAAAAGTTCTGAAAATGAGGTTAAGCTATATAATCATGTCCAAAAGCCCATAACTAAATATTTTAAGTCATAAAATGTGAATTAATCTTATTTTTTTCTCCGTTTTGTTGGGGTTTAAGGCGTGTATTTCTAAATGGACTTTATAGCGGACCCATTGGGTTTAAGGCAGGCATGTCGGAATGGGCATTACAATGGACGCGTTGGAATTTTATCCTAGTAAATTTTTTTGAAAATGAGGTTAAGCCTTAGAATCGTGTTCAAAAGCCCATAACTAAATATTCTAAATCATAAATTGTGATTTAATCTTATTTTTCGTCCGTTTTGCTGGGTTTAGGGCGTGCATGTCTAAATGGGCTTTATAGTGGACCCGTTAGAATTTTAACCGAGTAAAAAGTTCTAAAAATGAGGTTAAGCTATATAATCATGTCCAAAAGCCCATAAATAAATATTTTAAGTCATAAAATGTGAATTAATGTTATTTTTTCTTCGTTTTGTTGGGGTTTAAGGCGTGTATTTCTAAATGGACTTTATAGCGGACCCATTGGGTTTAAGGCAGGCATGTCGGAATGGGCATTACAATGGACGCGTTGGAATTTTATCCTAGTAAAATTTTTTGAAAATGAGGTTAAGCTTTAGAATCATGTTCAAAAGCCCATAACTAAATATTCTAAATCATAAATTGTGATTTAATCTTATTTTTCGTCCGTTTTGCTGGGGTTTAGGGAGTGCATGTCTAAATGGGCTTTATAGTGGACCCGTTAGAATTTTAACCGAGTAAAAAGTTCTGAAAATGAGGTTAAGATATATAATCATGTCCAAAAGCCCATAACTAAATATTTTAAGTCATAAAATCTGAATTAATCTTATTTTTTCTCCGTTTTGTTGGGGTTTAAGGCGTGTATTTTTCAGGTGTTTTGTTAGAGTTTAATGTGTGCATGTCTAAATGGGGTTTAAAGTGGACCTATTGAAATTTTAACCCAGTAAAAAGTTCTAAAATTGAGGTTAATCTATATAATCATATTCAAAATTCAATAATCGAATATTTTAACTCATAAAATTTGATTCAATCTTATTTTGTGGTCGTTTTGTTGGGTTTAAGGCGTGCATGTCTAAATGGGCTTTACAGTGGACCCGTTGGAATTTTAACCGAGTAAAATTTTTTGAAAATGAGGTTAAGCTATATAATCATGTTCAAAAGCCCATAACTAAATATTTTAAGTTATAAAATATGATTTAATCTTATTTTTTGGTTATTTTGTTGGGGTTTAAAGCGTGAATGTCTAAATGGGCTTTACAATGGACCCGTTGGAATTTTAACCGAGTAAAAAGTTCTAAAATTGAGCTTAAGCTATATAATCATTTTCAAAATCCAATAATCGAATATTTTAACTCATAAAATTTGATTTAATCTTATTTTGTGGCCGTTTTGTTGGATTTAAGGCGTGCATGTCTAAATGGACTTTACAGTGGACCAGTTAGAATTTTAACCGAGTAAAAATTTTTGAAAATGAGGTTAAGCTATATAATCATGTTCAAAAGCCCGTAAATAAATATTTTAAGTCATAAAATGTGATTTAATCTTATTTTTTGGTCGTTTTGTTGGGTTTTAAGGCGTGAATGTCTAAATGGGCTTTACTGTGGTCCCGCTGGAATTTTAACCAAGTAAAAAGTTGTAAAATTGAGCTTAAGCTATATAATCATATTCAAAATCCCATAATAAAATATTTTAACTCATAAAAGTTGATCTAATCTTATTTTGTGGCCGTTTTGTTGGGTTTAAGGCTTGCATGTCTAAATGAGCTTTACAGTGGACCCGTTGGAATTTTAACCGAGTAAAATTTTTTGAAAATGAAGTTAAGCTATATAATCATGTTCAAAAGCCCATAAATAAATTTTTAAGTCATAAAATATGATTTAATCTTATTTTTCGTCCATTTTGTTATGGTTTAAGGCGTGAATGTCTAAATGGGCTTTACTGTGGACCCGTTGGAATTTTAACCGAGTAAAAGGTTATAAAATTGAGTTTAAGCTACATAATCATATTCAAAATCCCATAATAAAATATTTTAACTAGTAAAATTTGATTCAATCTTATTTTGTGGTTGTTTTGTTGGTTTAAGGCGTGCATGTCTAAATGGGCTTTGCAGTGGACCCGTTGGAATTTTAACGGAGTAAAGTTTTTGGAAATGAAGTTAAGCTATATAATCATGTTCAAAAGCCCATAACTAAAGATTTTAAGTCATAAAATATGCTTTAATCTTATTTTTCGGCCGTTTTGTTGGGGTTTAAGGCGTGCATGTCTAAACGGGCTTTACACCGGACACGTTGCAATTTTAACTTGTACAAAGTTCTAAAATTGAGGTTAAGTTATATAATCATATTCAAAATCCCATAATCAAAAATTTTAACTCATAAAATTTGATTTAATCTTATTTTGTGGTTGTTTTGTTGGTTTTAAGGCGTGCATGTCTAAACAGGCTTTACAATGGACCCGTTGAAATTTTAACCAAGTAAAAATTTTTAAAAATGAGGTTAAGCTATATAATCATGTTCAAAATCCCGTAAATAAATATCTTAAGTCATAAAATGTGATTTAATCTTATTTTTCGGCCGTTTTGTTGGGGGTTTAAGGCGTGAATGTCTAAATAGGCTTTACAGTGGACCTGTTTGAATTTTAACCGAGTAAAAAGTTCTAAAATTGAGGTTAATCTATATAATCATATTCAAAATCCAATAATCGAATATTTTAAATCATAAAATTTATTTAATCTTATTTTATAATCGTTTTGTTGGGTTTAAGGCGTGCATGTCTAATTGGGCTTTATAGTGGACCCGTTGGAATTTTAATGGAGTAAAATTTTTGGAAAATGAGGTTAAGCTATATAATAATGTTCAAAAGCCTATAAATAAATATTTGAAGTCATAAAATATGATTTAATCTTATTTTTCAGCCGTTTTGTTGGTGTTTAAAGTGTGCATGTCTAAATGGGCTTTACAACGGACTCGTTGGAATTTTAACCGAGTAAAAAGTTCTAAAATTGAGCTTAAGCTATATAATCATATTCAAAATCCCATAATAAAATATTTGAACTCATAAAATTTGATTTAATCTTATTTTGTGGCCGTTTTATTGGGTTTAAGGCGTGCATGTCTAAGTGAGCTTTATAGTGGACCCGTTGGAATTTTAACCGATTAAATTTTTTTGAAAATGAGGTTAAGCTATATAATCATGTTCAAAAGCCTGTAAATAAATATTTTAAGTCATAAAATGTGATTTAATCTTATTTTTTGGCTGTTTTGTTAGGGTTTAAGGCATGAATGTCTAAATGGGCTTTACTGTGGACCCATTGGAATTTTAACCGAGTAAAATATTCTAAAATTGAGCTTAATAGATATAATAATATTCAAAATCCCATAATAAAATATTTTAACTCATAAATTTTGATTTAACCTTTTTGTGGTTGTTTTGTTAGGTTTAAGGTGTGCATGTCTAAATGGGCTGTAAAGTGGACCCTTTGGAATTTTAACCAAGTAATTTTTTTTGAAAATGAGGTTAAGCTAGATAATCATGTTCAAAATCCCATAACTAAATTTTTTAAGTCATAAAATATGATTTAATCTTATTTTTCGACCATTTTGTTTGGGTTTAAGGCGTGCAAGTCAAAATGAGCTTTACAGAGGACCCGTTGAAATTTAAACCGAGTAAAAAGTTCTAAACTTTAGTTTAAGCTATATAATCATATTCAAAATCCCCTAATAAAAAATTTTAACTCATAAAATTTGATTTAATCTTATTTTTTGGCCGTTTTGTTGGTTTTATGGCGTGCATTTATAAATGGGCATTGTAGTGGACCCGTTGAAATTTTAACCAAGTAAAAAAATTTTGAAAATGAGGTTAAGCTATATAATCATGTTCAAAATCCCGTAAATAAATATCTTAAGTCATAAAATGTGATTTAATCTTATTTTTCGGCCGTTTTGTTGGGGGTTTAAGGCGTGCATGTCTAAAAGGGCTTTACAGTGGACCTGTTAGAATATAACCGAGTAAAAAGATCTAAAATTGAGGTTAATATATATAATCATATTCAAAATCCAATAATCGAATATTTTAACTCATAAAGTTTGATTGAATCTTATTTTGTGGTCGTTTTGTTGGGTTTAAGGCGTGCATGTCTAATTGGGCTTTACAATGGACCCATTGGAATTTTAACCGGTAAAATTTTTTAAAAATGAGGTTAAGCTATATAATCATGTTCAAAATCCCGTAACTAAATATTTTAAGTCGTAAAATATGATTTAATCTTATTTTTCGGTCGTTTTGTTGGGGTTTAAGGCGTACATGTCTAAATGGGCTTTACAGCAGACTCAATGGAATTTTAACCGAGTAAAATGTTGTAAAATTGAGGTTAAGCTATATAATCATATTCAAAATCTCATAATAAAATATTTTAACCCATAAAATTTAATTCACTCTTATTTTTTCATTTGTTGGTTTTGTCTAAATTTTATATGGACCAACTTTATTTTTTTGAATATGAGGTTTAGCTTTATAATCATGTTCAAGAGCATAACTAAATATTTTAAGTCATAAAATATGATTTAATCTTATTTTTCGGCCCTTTTGTTATGGTTTAAGGCATACATGTCTAAATGGGCTTTACAGTGGACCTGTTGAAATTTTAACCGAGTAAAAAGTTGTAAAATTGAGTTTAAGCTATATAATCATATTCAAAATCCTATAATCAAATATTTTAGCATATAAAATTTGATTTAATCTTATTTTGTGGTCGTTTTGTTGGTTTTAAGGCGTGCATGTCTAAATGGGCTTTGTAGTGGACCCGTTGGAATTTTAACCGAGTAAAAATTTTCTGAAAATGAGGTTAAGCTATATAATCATGTTCAAAAGCCCGTAAATAAATATCATAACTCATAAAATGTGATTTAATCTTATTTTTTGTCCGTTTAGTTGGGGTTTAAGGCGTGAATGTCTAAATGGGGTTTGCAGTAGACCTGTTGGAATTTTAACCGAGTAAAAAAGTTCTAAAATTGAGGTTAATCTATATAGTCATATTCAAAATCCAATAATCGAATAATTTAACTCATAAAATTTCATTTAATCTTATTTTGTGGTCGTTTTGTTGGGTTTATGCCGTGCTTGTCCAAATGGGCTTTACAGTAGACCCGTTGGAATTTTAACCAAGTAATTTTTTTTGAAAATGATTTTAAGCTATATAATCATG
Organism: Hibiscus mutabilis; assembly: GCA_019671005.1. Lineage (NCBI taxonomy): Eukaryota > Viridiplantae > Streptophyta > Magnoliopsida > Malvales > Malvaceae > Hibiscus > Hibiscus mutabilis. The sequence goes on along the minus strand of JAGYYJ010000828.1, from coordinate 34,531 downwards.
TTCAAATGCCCATAACTAAATATTTTAAGTCATAAAATATGATTTAATCTTATTTTTCGGCCATTTTGTTGGGGTTTAAGGCGTGAATGTCTAAATGGGCTTTACAGTGGACCCGTTGGAATTTTAACCGAGTAAAAATTTCTAAAAATGAGGTTAAGCTATAATCATGTTTAAAAGCCCACAACTAAATATTTTAAGTCATAAAATATGATTTAATCTTATTTTTGCCGTTTTGTTGGGGTTTAAGGTGTGCATGTCTAAATGAGCTTTATAGTGGACCCGTTGGAATTTTAACCGAGAAAAAATTTCTAAAAATGAAGTTAAGCTATAATCATGTTTAAAATCCCAAAACTAAATATTTTCAGTCATAAAATGTGATTTAATCTTATTTTTCGGTCATTTTGTTGTGGTTTAAGGCGTGCACGTCCAAATGATCTTAACAGTGGACCTGTTCGAATTTTAATCGAGTAAAAAGTTCTAAAATTGAGGTTAATCTATATAATTATATTCAAAATCCAACAATCAAATATTTTAACTCATAAAATTTGATTTCATCTTATTTTGTGCCCATTTTGTTGGGTTTAATTAAGGCGTGCATGTCTAAATAGGCTTTACAGTGGACCTGTTGAAATTTTAACCGAGTAAAAAGTTCTAAAATTGAGTTTAAGCTATATGTTCATATTCAAAATCCCATAATCAAATATTTTAGCATATAAAATTTGATTTAATCTTATTTTGTGGTCGTTTTGTTGGTTTTAAGGCGTGCATGTCTAAATGGGCTTTGTAGTGGACCCGTTGGAATTTTAACCGAGTAAAAATTTTCTGAAAATGAGGTTAAGCTATATAATCATGTTCAAAAGCCCGTAAATAAATATCATAACTCATAAAATGTGATTTAATCTTATTTTTTGTCCGTTTTAGTTGGGTTTAAAGCGTGAATGTCTAAATGGGGGTTTCTGAGAGACTGTTGGAATTTTAACCAAGTAAAAAAGTTCTAAAATTGAGGTTAATCTATATAATCATATTCAAAATCCAATAATCTAATAATTTAACTCATAAAATTTCATTTAACCTTATTTTGGGGCCGTTTTATTGGGTTTATGGCGTGCTTGTCTAAATGGGGTTTACAGTAGACCCGTTGGAATTTTAGCCAAGTAAATTTTTTTGAAAATGATTTTAAGCTATATAATCATGTTCAAATGCCTATAACTAAATATTTCAATTTATCAAATATGATTTAATCTTATTTTTTGGCCATTTTTTTCGGGTTTAAAGCGTGCATGTCTAAATGGGCTTTAATATGGACCCGTTGGAATTTTAACCAAGTAAAAATTTCTAAAAATGAGGTTAAGCTATAATCATGTTTAAAAGCCCATAACTAAATATTTTAAGTCATAAAATATGATTTAATCTTATTTTTTGCCGTTTTGTTGGGGTTTAAGGTGTGCATGTCTAAATGAGCTTTATAGTGGACTCGTTGGAATTTTAACCGAGAGAAAATTTCTAAAAATGAGGTTAAGCTATAATCATGTTTAAAAGCCCAAAAATAAATATTTTCAGTCATAAAATGTGATTTAATCTTATTTTTCGGCCATTTTGTTGTGGTTTAAGGCGTGCACGTCCATATGATCATAATAGTGGACCTGTTGGAATTTTAATCGAGTAAAAAGTTCTAAAATTGAGGTTAATCTATATAATTATATTCAAAATCCAACAATCGAATATTTTAACTCATAAAATTTGATTTCATCTTATTTTGTGGCCATTTTGTTGGGTTTAAGGCGTGCATGTCTAAATGGGATTTAGAGTGGACCCGTTGGATTTTTAACCGAGTAAAATTTTTTGAAAATGAGTTTAAGCTATATAGTCATGTTCAAAAGCCCATAACTAAATATTTTAAGTCGTAAATTATGATTTAATCTTATTTTTCGGCCGTTTTGTTGGGGTTTAAGGCGTGCATGTCTAAATGGGCTTTACAGTGGACCTGTTGGAATTTTAACCGAGTAAAAAGTTCTAAAATTGAGCTTAAGCTATATAATCATAGTCAAAATCCTATAACCAAATATTTTAACTCATAAAATTTGATTTAATCTTATTTTGCGGTCGTTTTGTTGGTTTTAATGTGTGCATGTCTAAATGAGCTTTATAGTGGACCCGTTAGAATTTTAAACAAGTAAAAATTTCTGAAATTGAGGTTTAGCTATATAATCATGTTCAAAAGTGCGTAAATAAATATTTTTGTCTTAAAATGTTATTTAATCTTAATTTTTGGCCGTTTTGTTGGGGTTTAAGTTGTGAATGTCTAAATGGGCTTTACTATGGACCCGTTGGAATTTTAACCGAGTAAAAATTTCTAAAATTGAGCTTAAGCTATATAATCATATTCAAAATCTCATAATAAAATATTTTAACCCATAAAATTTAATTTAATCTTATTTTGTGGCCGTTTTGTTGGGTTTAAGGTGTGCATGTCTAAATGGGCTTTACAGTGGACCCGTTGGAACTTTAACCAAGTAAAATTTTTTGACTATGAGGTTTAGCTATATAATCATGTTCAAAAGCCCATAACTAAATATTTTAAGTCATAAAATATGATTTAATCTTATTTTTCGGCCGTTTTGTTATGGTTTAAGGCGTGCATGTCTAAATGGGCTTTACAGTGGACCTGTTGAAATTTTAACCGAGTAAAAAGTTCTAAAATTGAGTTAAGCTATATAATCATATTCAAAATCCCATAATCAAATATTTTAACGCATAAAATTTGATTTAATCTTATTTTGTGGTCGTTTTGTTGGTTTTAAGGCGTGCATGTCTAAATGGGCTTTGTAGTGGACCCGTTGGAATTCTAACCGAGTAAAAAAATTTTGAAAATGAGGTTAAGCTATATAATCATGTTCAAAAGCCCGTAAATAAATATCATAACTCATAAAATGTGATTTAATCTTATTTTTTGTCCGTTTAGTTGGGGTTTAAGGCGTGAATGTCTAAATGGGGTTTACAGTAGACCTGTTGGAATTTTAGCAGAGTAAAAAAGTTTTAAAGTTGAGGTTAATCTATATAATCATATTCAAAATCCAACAATTGAATAATTTAACTCATAAAATTTGATTTAATCGTATTTTGTGGCCGTTTTGTTGGGTTTATGGCGTGCATGTCTAAATGGGCTTTACAGTGGACCCGTTGGAATTTTAACCAATTATTTTTTTTTGAAAATTCGTTTAAGCTATATAATCATGTTCAAAAGCCCATAACTAATTATTTTAAGTCATAAAATATGATTTAATCTTATTTTTCGGCCATTTTGTTGGGGTTTAAGGCGTGCATGTCTAAATGGGCTTTACAGTGGACCTGTTGGAATTTTAACCGAGTAAAAATTTCTAAAATTGAGGTTGTAATCACTCATTTTGACCAGGTTTTAGTGTTATTAGTATTATTTTAATGGTAGTATTATTAATATAAAAATTAATAAAAAAGGGTAAAATATATATATATAAAAAGGTAAAAAAAAAGGAATTGGTGTGGAGCCTAAAGCTCCACATCACTCAAATTTCCCCCTGAAAATTGCCTATAAATAGGCATGGGATTGAGGCAAGAATGGAGAAGCAATCGGCAGTGGCTGCAGGGAGCTATGCTCTCGGTAGCCAAGGACCGGGGGCAGTACCCCTGGTCCTAACCGGTTCGATCGGGGTCCTATTTTAGGTCCGATCTAGTTAATATTTTTGGAGAGGTCGTGGTAGATCTCGGTGGGGTTTAGTCGGGGTTCGTTATTCGAGCTCCTAGTTAGGTATATTTTCTTCTCTTTTTATTTGTATTGTAATTTTTATGATTTAATGAAGTATTAGTTAATTTAAAATTGTGTTCTTTTTTACTTTGTATGTTTATTTATGCTTTAGATTAGTCTTTATTATGTTTTATATTAATATTTTATTCATGTTAAATTTGTTTTTTATTTATGTGTTAGATTAATATTTATGAATGTTAGTATTTTATCTATTGTTAGATTTGTTTTTATTTATGAGTTAGATTAGTATTTATGTATGTATGTTTTAGATTAGTATTTATTTATGTTTTAAATTTATGTTTCAGATTAATATTTTATTTATGTTAGATTTGTTTTTATTTATGTGTTAGATTAATATTTATTTGTGTTTTAGATAAATGTTTTATTTATGTTAGATTCGTTTTATGTGTTAGATTAATATTTATGTATGTATGTTTCAGATTAGTATTTTATTTATGTTAGATTAGTATTTTATTATATTAGTATTTATTTAGATTTTTATCGCTTTGTATTTATTTTGCTTTCTAAGGTTGCATAATGGAATATAAATTATTAATGTGGTGTCCTTTTATCCGAGCGTAAACGGGGCCAGTATCAGGCGTAGTGATGGTGGTTGGGCGTTTACTCTCGGATAACGGGGCCTTTAAAATTTACTCGTACTTATAACCAAATTTTAATTTAATCGTCACTTTAATCCAGAAAGTTTAATATTAATAAAGCGGTAATTATTAAAGTACCCATTTTGTGAGGTGTGGGGGTGCTAATCCTTCCATATCCGTAACCGACTCCCGAACTCAATACTTTTCAAATCTCTGGTTTTATGGTGTCCGGCCTACCTAAGTGGCCGATGGTGAATCCTCCTTTTTAAATAAAATACGGTATTTTTAAAACCCCCACGGAATAAACATTTTCTATCCGAAAAACCACAAAAACTTCGAAAAACCTGTTTTCTAGCGAATCGGACATCGCTACAGATGGCGACTCCGCTGGGGACATTTTTTGTTTTTTAACAAAATAAAGAGAGTCAAGCTTTTTCAAATAATTACTGCTTTAATAATATTAGAAGTTCCGGATTAAAGTGACTATTAAATTAATATTCGGTTATAATTGCGTGTTTATTTTAACACATTTAAAATTTGGCATATAAACCCGTTTTTAAGTGGGGGGAAACGCTAATGCTTTCTTGGAGATATCGTTCTCCCGTGTAGGCCTAGCAAGTACCTTCGAGGCTCGAGTACCTTATGCTTTTGTAAGGATATCGTTCCTTCGTGCAGGCATAAGCGAATGGGTCCCCCTGAATTGAACCCGGTTGAAAGGAGCCTATAATGGGTGATGATCGGGGGCCTTGCTACTCTTAGTAGAGGACAGCAAGGACAATTCGGGTACCTCCTAGCACCAACACTGCATGTAGAGAACATATAGAAACCCACCCCTTTAGAGCCATGTGGATAACCTTAGGTGTTTTAGACGGGATAAATAGGGTTTTTTTGTTTGTTTACCTTATTTAATTTGTCCTTTTATTTATGTATTTATTATTTTTATCCGGTACTAACTCATTTTTTTGTGTTTTATTTTTATTTTACACATACTTTTGTTGCATTATCATTGCATCCACATTACATAGAGGCGTTGATTCAAGTGGTTTCCCTGATTAGAAAATCTTTCATCATGGAAAAAAATGTGTCTTAGGAAGGACGGCATCGATCTAGTCGCGTGACATCGGTCAGAGATTAATCAACAGATTCGAAGTAATAATTTGCCGAGTGAGCGTGTAGTGCCAAAGTATACACATGAGACCCTGATGGTGGACATACGACGAGTTGCAAGGCGCGTGAATGACTTATCTACCGAAGCCACGGCTCTCCGGCCTTTCGTAACCCCGGACATGGAAGAAGCACCAAGGTTTATCAAGTTGCTCAGAGCTATCGAAGAGCTAAGAGGTAGAGCTAGGGCTTATGTGTAGAACTTTGTTTTGTAATTAAGACTTTTTGTAATAGGGACTCTTTTTGTAATAGAGACTCATTTTGTAATGTTGACCCTTTTTTGTAATCTAGACCCTTTAGTTCCCATGAAAGTCGTTCGAAAGGGTGATTACCAGCGGAATCAATGCCTTTATTTGCATTCATGTTGCATATCATGGTGTTGATTCAAGAACAGTTCATTAAAAGGCTTTCAAAATAGAAAAAGTATGCTTTTCCAGAAACGATAATATTACAGTAACAAGTTAGGCCGAGCAAAGACCAATGAGAAAGAAGACGGTACGATAGTAAGGCACGTGCAACGCAGAAGATTCAGTCAGGGCCGCAGAACCCTAATTTTAAATCTTCACATTTAACCCTTTTGTAAAAATCTCAAAGATTTTAATTTAACTCCTTTAAAAAATTTGCTTTGAATATTTTTCCCTCCTAAAACTTTCAGAATAATAATAATAACAAAAAGAAACCTAAAACTTTTATTTTTTTAGTAAGTTAAAACTTTTTGATAATAAAAAAAGGGAAATTTTTAAAATGATACTTCAGAATTTTAATTTAAACCCCAAAAAGTTTTAAAGTACTCCCCTAGGATCGTTAGAATCCATCCCTGTTTAGACGTATTATTCGTTTGCACCCAGATCTACAGAAGAAAAGATCTTATCTGCATTATGCATCACTTGTTGATGTCCTTTTCAGAAGCCACAAAAATAAAGATCATGACAACACAAATTTATGGAGTAGCACAAGAAGAGAAGACGAGGTCACCTGTCATCCTGGAGACAACGTCGAGATGTGGAGCATGAGATTTGCTTCCCGAAGTCAAGATCTCCAGAAGGAAGCTAACTGTCACCTGTAATTCATTTTTAGTTTTTTGCAAACAGACATTTTCTATTGATTGAAAGTCTTTTAAGGACTGTTCGAGAATCAACACCACATTTGCATTCATACCTTGCATTGCCTCACATTGTACAGTCATGGCATATTTTACGTAACATTATTATTACCTTGCATAAAATTTTACGTAGCATTATCATTGCCAAGTAAAATAAATGAACACGCTAAAAAATCAAGATTCAAGTAGTTGGAAGATGGGCTCAAGAGAAAAAAGAAATTAGGAAAAAAGAAGAAGACTGGTACATTCGACGCAAGAAAGCCCTGATTTTGTCATCCCACCGATTTCAAGATTCTAAGATTTGTGTAGTATGACAAAACAAGCTACCCCAAGATTCACCTGACCACGTCCTGCAGAAAGATAGAGGGCTACATCGAGAATGGAAAATTGTCAATCCACTACTTCCACGAAAGTCTAGCAGGACCTACCGTGATATGGTACAACTGTTTGAGTAGAGACCAAGTGTAGTATCTCCATGGTACGAGGATGAAACCTGATGAGAGTTTCAAGGAATGTGCTTTGAGATCGCAGAGGTTAGCCACCCAAGTGCAGCCTCTCATTGCTGAAGAGGAAAGTGACTTCATGTCTCAAGCCATCTTCCATAAGATGCTTAGGAAATTGATGGGCAAATGTGATGACTTTGTAGAATACATGATCCAAGAAGGAAAATTGAATCTTAATTCAATAAACCAGACATGCCTAGGAGCAGAAGGAAAGAAAGAGATAAATGGGTACCACTTTTAAGGTTCTCGTGATCGTAAGAGAAGAAGACAGGCAGATTCCTCCGAATCACCAAAAATTTCCTCGAACAAGTACATATTTAGAGATATTCAGAGTATTCCATCTCGGACGTATGACCTCATCTGGTCAAGGGTTAGTACCTTACCTCAAGGCCGATAAAGATTACGTCCAGCTATCTGCTCACAGTTTGATCCATACAATATATATGAGTTCTACATTGAGGCGTCGGGGCATGACACTAAGAAATTTGGGGTCGTTAATAGAAAAAAATCAAGAAGCTGGTTGACGAGGGAGTCATGACAAGAGAGTTGATCCAACGATGGAAAAACAAGAGAAGAGGCAAGCCTACACTACGAAGGACTAAAATGAGTTAGTACTCGAGATGTAGTCCGGAGGTCCCTATGGTTTTCCCATCAGTTCATAAAGAAATTCTCAATGCTTTGAAAGAAAAAAACTCCCAAACAGATATTTTTTAGAATTAAAAATCACATTGCCATTTAGAAAAGCATTTTTACATTCTTAATTCTTTAAACATTTTATTTTTATGGGGTAGTTTTTGTTCTCCCATATGCATATACACGCATTTTTGAATGGACACATGTATATATCATTTTTATACCAGGTCCTTGAATTTTGAATGCAACAGTACATTTGCTTCAGATCCAAAGATCAACTCTAAGTTGCATATATTTAGAAGAGATTGAATGTTGTGGGGATATCAGTAAATGTGATTATTATTCTACTTTACTTACTTAGGCCAACAGAGGAACAAAACGAGTGTTTAGACAATGGGCAGTTCCCATTTTAAGAATTCATCTTCTCAGGCACTTGTCGTTTAAGATCCTTGAAAAGAAAGTTGACCCTAAACCTCTACCCCCTGAAGGCAATCTTAGGACATCTATGAATTTGACAACGAATGATATTCTTTTACTTTACCAGAAGATAGAGATGAGTCCAGACATATTGGATACGAATATCAAAAAATCATCATAAGAAAGTGGTTGAAAATAAGGATATGTCCAAACGAAAAACCAAAGAAAATAAGAGAAATGGTAATCAGAAGGCCGAAGCAATCCAGATCGACTCAAAATTGAGTAAAATCATATTCAAAACCCCATTATCAAATGTTTTAACTCATAAAGTTTGATTTAATCTTATTTTGTGGCCAGTTTGTTGCGTTTAAGGCGTGCATGTCTAAATTGGCTTTATAGTGGACCCGTTGGAATTTTATCCGAGTAAATTTTTTTGAAAATGAGGTTAAGCTATATAATCATGTTCAAAAGCCCATAACTAAATTTTTTAAGTCATAAAATATGATTTAATCTTATTTTTCATCCGTTTTGTTATGGTTTAAGGTGTGAATGTCTAGATGGCCTTTACTGTGGACCCGTTTAAATTTTAACCGAGTAAAAGGTTCTAAAATTGAGGTTAAGCTACATAATCAAATTCAAAATCCCATAATAAAATATTTTCACTCTTAAAATTTGATTCAATCTTATTTGTGGTCGTTTTGTTGGGTTTAAGGCGTGTATGTCTAAATGGGCTTTACAGTGGAGCCGTTGAAATTTTAACCGAGTAAAGTTTTTGAAAATGAGGTTAAGCTATATAATCATTTTCAAAAGCCCATAACTAAAGCTTTTAAGTCATAAAATATGCTTTAATTTTATTTTTCAGCCGTTTTGGTTGGGTTTAAGGCGTGCATATCTAAATGGGCTTTACAATGGACTCGTAATTTTAACCGAGTAAAAAGTTCTAAAATTGAGGTTACGCTATATAATCATATTCAAAATCCCATAATCAAATATTTTAACTCTTAAAATTTTATTTAATCTTATTTTGGGGTTGTTTTGTTGGTTTTAAGGCGTGCATGTCTAAATGGGCTTTATAGTGGAGCCGTTCAAATTTTAACCAGTAAAATTTTTTGAAAATGAGGTTAAGCTACATAATCATGTTCAAAATCCCATAACTAAATATTTTAAGTCATGAAATATGATTTAATCTTATTTTTCGGCCGTTTTGTTGGGGTTTAAGGCGTGCATGTCTAAATGGGCTTTATAGTGGACCCGTTGGAATTTTAACCCGTAAATTTTTTTTGAAAATGAAGTTAAGCTATATAATCATGTTCAAAAGCCCATAACTAAATATTTTAAGTCATAAAATATGATTTAATCTTATTTTTCGGCCATTTTGTTGGGGTTTAATGCGTGCATGTCTAAATGGGCTTTACAATGGACCCGTTGGAATTTTAACCGAGAAAAAATTTCTAGAAATGAGGTTAAGTTATAATCATGTTTAATAGCCCATAACTAAATTTTTTCAGTCATAAAAGTGATTTAATCTTAGTTTTTGGCCATTTTGTTGTGGTTTAAGGCGTGCATGTCCAAATGATCTTAATAGTGGACCTGTTGGTATTTTAATCAAGTAAAAAGTTCTAAAATTGAGGTTAAACTATATAATTATATTCAAAATCCAACAATCGAATATTTTAACTCATAAAATTTGATTTAATCTTATTTTGTGTCCATTTTGTTGGGTTTAAGGCGTGCATGTCTAAATGGGCTTTACCCGTTGGAATTTTAACCGAGTAAATTTTTTGAAAATGAGGTTAAGCTATATAATCATGTTAAAAAGCCCATAACTAAATATTTTAAGTCATAAAGTATGATTTAATCTTTTTTTCGGCCGTTTTGTTGGGGTTTAAGGCGTGCATGTCTAAATGGGCTTTACTGTGGATCCGTTGGAATTTTAACCGAGTAAAAAGTTCTAAAATTGAGGTTAAGCTATATAATCATATTCAAAATCCCATAATCAAATATTTTAACTTATAAAATTTAATTTAATCTTATTTTCTGGCCAGTTTGTTGCGTTTAAGGCGTGCATGTCTAAATGCGCTTTACAGTGGACCCGTTGGAATTTTAACCGAGTAAAAATTTTTGAAAATGAGGTTAAGCTATATAATCATGTTCAAAAGCCCGTAAAGAAATATTTTAAGTCATGAAATGTGATTTATTCTTTTTTTCGTCCGTTTTGTTGGGGTTTAAGGCGTGAATGTCTAAATGGGCTTTAATGGACCCGTTGGAATTTAACTGTGTAAAAATTATAAAATTGAGGTTAAGCTATATATTCATATTCCAAATCCAATAATCCAAATTTTTAACTCATAAAATTTAATTTAATCTTATTTTGTGCCTGTTTTGTTGGGTTTAAGGCGTGAATGTCTAAATGGGCTTTACAGTGGACCCGTTGGAATTTTATTCGAGTAAAATTTTTTGAAAATGAGGTTAAGCTATATAATCATGTTCAAAAGCCCATAACTAACTTTTTTTAGTCATAAAATATGATTTAATTTTATTTTTCGGCCGTTTTGTTGGGGTTTAAGGTGTACATGTCTAAATGGCTTTACAGTGGACCCATTGGAATTTTAACAGAATAAAAAGTTCTAAAATTGAGTTTAAGCTATATAATCATATTCAAAACCCCATAATCAAATGTTTTAACTCATAAAGTTTGATTTAATCTTATTTTGTGGCCAGTTTGTTGCGTTTAAGGCGTGCATGTCTAAATTGGCTTTATAGTGGACCCGTTGGAATTTTATCCGAGTAAATTTTTTTGAAAATGAGGTTAAGCTATATAATCATGTTCAAAAGCCCATAACTAAATTTTTTAAGTCATAAAATATGATTTAATCTTATTTTTCATCCGTTTTGTTATGGTTTAAGGCGTGAATGTCTAGATGGCCTTTACTGTGGACCCGTTTAAATTTTAACCGAGTAAAAGGTTCTAAAATTGAGGTTAAGCTACATAATCAAATTCAAAATCCCATAATAAAATATTTTCACTCTTAAAATTTGATTCAATCTTATTTGTGGTCTTTTTGTTGGGTTTAAGGCGTGTATGTCTAAATGGGCTTTACAGTGGAGCCGTTGAAATTTTAACCGAGTAAAGTTTTTGAAAATGAGGTTAAGCTATATAATCATTTTCAAAAGCCCATAACTAAAGCTTTTAAGTCATAAAATATGCTTTAATTTTATTTTTCAGCCGTTTTGGTTGGGTTTAAGGCGTGCATATCTAAATGGGCTTTACAATGGACTCGTAATTTTAACCGAGTAAAAAGTTCTAAAATTGAGGTTAAGCTATATAATCATATTCAAAATCCCATAATCAAATATTTTAACTCTTAAAATTTTATTTAATCTTATTTTGGGGTTGTTTTGTTGGTTTTAAGGCGTGCATGTCTAAATGGGCTTTATAGTGGAGCCGTTCAAATTTTAACCAGTAAAATTTTTTGAAAATGAGGTTAAGCTACATAATCATGTTCAAAATCCCATAACTAAATATTTTAAGTCATGAAATATGATTTAATCTTATTTTTCAGCCGTTTTGTTGGGGTTTAAGGCGTGCATGTCTAAATGGGCTTTATAGTGGACCCGTTGGAATTTTAACCCGTAAATTTTTTTGAAAATGAGGTTAAGCTATATAATCATGTTCAAAAGCCCATAACTAAATATTTTAAGTCATAAAATATGATTTAATCTTATTTTTCGGCCATTTTGTTGGGGTTTAATGCGTGCATGTCTAAATGGGCTTTACAATGGACCCGTTGGAATTTTAACCGAGAAAAAATTTCTAGAAATGAGGTTAAGTTATAATCATGTTTAATAGCCCATAACTAAATTTTTTCAGTCATAAAAGTGATTTAATCTTAGTTTTTGGCCATTTTGTTGTGGTTTAAGGCGTGCATGTCCAAATGATCTTAATAGTGGACCTGTTGGTATTTTAATCAAGTAAAAAGTTCTAAAATTGAGGTTAAACTATATAATTATATTCAAAATCCAACAATCGAATATTTTAACTCATAAAATTTGATTTAATCTTATTTTGTGTCCATTTTGTTGGGTTTAAGGCGTGCATGTCTAAATGGGCTTTACCCGTTGGAATTTTAACCGGGTAAAATTTTTTGAAAATGAGGTTAAGCTATATAATCATGTTAAAAAGCCCATAACTAAATATTTTAAGTCATAAAGTATGATTTAATCTTTTTTTCGGCCGTTTTGTTGGGGTTTAAGGCGTGCATGTCTAAATGGGCTTTACTGTGGATCCGTTGGAATTTTAACCGAGTAAAAAGTTCTAAAATTGAGGTTAAGCTATATAATCATATTCAAAATCCCATAATCAAATATTTTAACTCTTAAAATTTTATTTAATCTTATTTTGTGGTTGTTTTGTTGGTTTTAAAGCGTGCATGTCTAAATGGGCTTTACAATGGAGCCGTTAGAATTTTAAACGAGTAAATTTTTGAAAATGAGGTTAAGCTATATAATCATGTTCAAAAGCCCATAACTAAATATTTTAAGTCATAAAATATGATTTAATCTTATTTTTATGCCGTTTTGTTGGGGTTTTAAAGCGTAGCTTTATAATGGACCGTTGGAATTTTAACCGAAAAAAGTCTAAAATGGGCTTAATCATATTCAAAATTCCATAATCAAATATTTTAACTCATAAAATTTGATTTAATTTTTGGGTTTACCGTGTAAAAAAATTTTAAAATTTTTGAAAATGAGTTAAGCTATATAATCATATTCAAAATCCCATAATCAAATATTTTAACTCATAAAATTTGATTTAATCTTATTTTTGTGGTTTTTTTTTGTTGGGGTTTAAGGCGTGCATGTCTAAATGGGCTTTATAATGGACCCGTTGGAATTTTAACCGAGTAAAATTTTTTGAAAATGAGGTTAAGCTATATAATCATGTTCAAAAGCCCATAACTAAATATTTTAAGTCATAAAATATGATTTAATCTTATTTTTCAGCCGTTTTGTTGGGGTTTAAGGCGTGCATGTCTAAATGGGCTTTACAGTGGACCCGTTGGAATTTTAATCGAGTAAAAAGTTCTAAAATTGGGATTAAGCTATATAATAATATTAAAAATCCCATAATCAAATATTTTAACTCATAAAACTTGACTTAATCTTTTTTTGTGTCCCTTTTGTTGGTTTTAAGGTGTGCATGTCTAAATGGGCTCTATAGTGGACCCGTTGGAATTTTAACTAGTAATTTTTTTTGAAAATGAGGTTAAGCTATTTAATAATGTTCAAAAGCCCATAACTAAATATTTTGCATAATAAAATATGATTTAATCTTATTTTTTGACCGCTTTGATGGGGTTTAAGGCGTGTATGTCTAAATGGGCTTTAGAGTGGACCCGTTTGAATTTTAACCAAGTAAAAAGATCTAAAATTGAGGTTAAGCTATATAATCATATTCAAGAGCCCATAATCAAATATTTTAACTCATAAAAATTGATTTAATCTTTTTTGGCCGTTTTGTTGGGTTTAAGGCGTGCATGTCTAAATGAGCTTTACAGTGGACTCGTTGGAATTTTAACCGAGTAAAAATTTCTAAAAAAGAGGTTAAGCTATAATCATGTTCAAAAGCCCATAACTAAATAATTTATGTCATAAAATGTGATTTATCTTATTTTTCGGCAGTTTTGTTGTGGTTTAAGGCATGCATGTCAAAATGGGCTTTATAGTGGACCTGATGGAATTTTAACCGAGTAAAAAGTTCTAAAATTGAGGTTAATCTATATAATCATATTCAAAATCCCATAATCAAATATTTTAACTCATAAAATTTGATTTAATCTTATTTTGTGGTTTTTTTTGTTGGGTTTAAGGCGTGCATGTCTAAATGGGCTTTATAGTGGACCCGTTGGAATTTTAACCTAGTAAAATTTTTTGAAAATGAGGTTAAGCTATATAATCATGTTCAAAAGCCCATAACTAAATATTTTAAGTCATAAAATTTTATTTAATCGTATTTTTCGGCCGTTTTGTTGGGGTTTAAGGCGTGCATGTCTAAATGGGCTTTATAGTGGACCCGTTGGAATTTTAACCCGTAAAAAGTTAAAAATTGAGGTTAATCTATATAATCATATTCAAAATCCCATAATAAAAATATTTTAACTCATAAAATTTGATTTAATCTTATTTTTTGGTCATTTTGTTTGGTTTTTAAGCGTGCATGTCTAAATGGGCTTTATAATGGACCCGTTGGAATTTTAAACGAGTAAAAATTTTTTTTGAAAATGAGGTTAAGCTATATAATCATGTTCAAAAGCCCATAAATAAATTTTTTTAAGTCATAAATTTAATATTTAATCTTATTTTTTGGCCGTTTTGTTGTGGTTTAAAGGCGTGAATGTCTAAATGGGCTTTATTGTGGACCCGTTAAATTTTAATCAAGTAAAAATTTCTAAAATTGCGGTTAAGTTATATAATCATATTCAAAATCCCATAATAAAATATTTTAACTCATAAAATTTGATTTAATCTTATTTTGTGTCCATTTTGTTGGGTTTAAGGCGTGCATGTCTAAATGGGCTTTACAGTGGACCCGTTGGAATTTTAACCGAGTAAAATTTTTTGAAAATGAGGTTAAGCTATATAATCATGTTCAAAAGCCCATAACTAAATATTTTAAGTCATAAAATGTGATTTAATCTTATTTTTTCATCCGTTTTGTTGGGGTTTAAGGCGTGCATGTCTAAATGGGCTTTACAATGGACTCGTTGGAATTTAATCGTGTAAAATTCAAAAATTGAGGTTAAGATATATATTCCTATTCAAAATCCCATAATCCAAATTTTTAACTCATAAAATTTAATTTAATCTTATTTTGTGGCCGTTTTGTTGAGGTTTAAGGCGTGCATGTCTAAATGGGCTTTACAGCGGACCGTTGGAATTTTAACCAAGTAAATTTTTTTAAAATGAGGTTAAGCTATATAATCGTGTTCAAAATCCCATAACTAAATATTTTAAGTCATAAAATAAAATTTAATCTTATTTTTCTGCCGTTTTATTGGGCTTTAAGGCGTGCATGTCTAAATGGTCTTTACAGTGGAATCATTTGAATTTTAACCGATTAAAAAGTTCTAAAATTGAGGTTAAGATATATAATCATATTCAAAATCCCATAATCAAATATTTTAACTCATAAAATTTGATTTAATCTTATTTTGTGGCTGTTTTGTTGGGTTTAAGGCGTGCATGTCTAAATGGGCTTTATAGTGGACCCGTTGAAATTTTAACCAATTTTTTGAAAATGAGGTTAAGCTATATAATCATGTTCAAAAGCCCATAACTAAATATTTTAAGTCATAAAATATGATTTAATCTTATTTTTTGGCCGTTTTGTTGGGGTTTAAGGCGTGCATGTCTAAATGGGCTTTACACGGTGGACCCGTTGGAATTTTAATCGAGTAAAAAGTTCTAAAATTGAGGTTAAGCTATATAATCATATTCAAAAGCCAATAATCAAATATTTTAACTCATAAAATTTGATTTAATCTTATTTTGTGGCCGTTTTGTTGGTTTTAAGGCGTGCATGTCTAAATGGGCTTTATAGTGGACCCGTTGGAATTTTAACAAGTAACATTTTTTGAAAATGAGGTTATGCTATATAATCATGTTCAAAGTCCCATAACTAAATATTTTACGTAATAAAATATGATTTAATCTTATTTTTTGGCCGTATTGACGGGGTTTAAGGCGTGTATGTCTAAATGGGCTTTACAATGGACCCGTTTAAATTTTAACCAAGTAAAAAGTTCTAAAATTGAGGTTAAGCTATATAATCATATTCAAAATCCCATAATCAAATATTTTAACTCATAAAATTTGATTTAATCTTATTTTGTGGCCATTTTGTTGGGTTTAAGGCGTGCATGTCTAAATGGGCTTTACAGTGGACTCGTTGGAATTTTAACCTAGTAAAAATTTCTAAAAATGAGGTTAAGCTATAATCATGTTCAAAAGCCCATAAATAAATATTTTAAGTCATAAAATATGATTTAATCTTATTTTTCAGCCATTTTGTTGTGGTTTAAGGCGTGCATGTTAAAATGGGCTTTGTAGTGGACCTGTTGGAATTTTAACCGAGTAAAAAGTTCTAAAATTGAGGTTAATCTATATAATCATATTCAAAATCCAATAATCGAATATTTTAACTCATAAAATTTGATTTAATCTTATTTTGTGGTTTTTTGTTGGGGTTAAGGCGTGCATGTCTAAATGGTCTTTACAGTGGACCCGTTGGAATTTTAAACGAGTAGATTTTTTTGAAAATGAGGTTACGCTATATAATCTTGGTCAAAAGCCCATAACTAGATATTTCAGTCATAAAATGTGATTTAATCTTATTTTTCGGCCGTTTTGTTGTGGTTTAAGGCGTGCATGTCAAAATGGGCTTTATAGTGGACCCGTTGGAATTTTAACCGAGTAAAAAGTTCTAAAATTGAGGTTAATCTATATAATCATATTCAAAATCCCATAATAAAATATTAAAACTCATTAAATTTGATTTAATCTTATTTTGTGGCCGTTTTGTTGGGTTTAAGGCGTGCATGTCTAAAGGGGCTTTATAGTGGACCCGTTGGAATTTTAAACGAGTAAAATTTTTTGAAAATGAGGTTAAGCTATATAATCATGTTCAAAAGCCCATAACTAAATTTTTTAAGTCATAAAATATGATTTAATCTTATTTTTGGCCGTTTTGTTGAGGTTTAAGGCGTGCATGTCTAAATGGGCTTTACAGCGGACTCGTTGCAATTTTAACGAGTACAAAGTTCTAAAATTTAGGTTAAGCTATACAATCATATTCAAAATTCCATAATCAAATATTTTAACTCATAAAATTTGATTTAATCTTATTTTGTGGTTGTTTTGTTGGTTTTAAGGTGTGCATGTCTAAATGGGGTTTACAGTGGACCCCTTGGAATTTTAACCGAGTAAAAATTTCTAAAAATGAGTTTAAGCTATAATCATGTTAAAAAGCCCATAACTAAATATTTTCAGTCATAAAATTTTGATTTAATCTTATTTTTTGGCCGTTTTGTTGTGGTTTAAGGAGTGCATGTCAAAATGGGCTTTATAGTAGGCCGGTTGGAATTTTAACCAATAAAAGTTCTAAAATTGAGGTTAATCTATATAATCATATTCAAAATCCAATAATCGAATATTTTAACTCATAAAATTTGATTCAATCTTATTTTGTGGTCGTTTTGTTGGGTTTAAGGCTTGCATGTCTAAATGGGCTTTACAGTGGCCCGGTTGGAATTTTAGCCGAGTAAAATTTTTTGAAAAAGAGGTTAAGCTCTAATCATGTTCAAAAGACCATAACTAAATATTTTTCAGTCATAAAATGTGATTTAATCTTACTTTTCGGCCGTTTTGTTGTGGTTTAAGGCGTGCATGTCAAAAGGGGCTTTATAGTGGACCCGTTGGACTTCTTACCAAGTTAAAAGCTCTAAAACTGAGGTTAATCTATATAATCAAATTCAAAATCCAATAATCGAATATTTTAACTCATAAAATTTGATTTAATCTTATTTTGTTTCCATTTTTTGGGTTTAAGGCGTGCGTGTCTAAATGAGCTTTACAATGGACCCGTTGGAATTTTAACCGAGTAAAAAGTTCTACAATTGAGGTTAAGCTATATAATCATATTCGAAAGCCGTAATCAAATATTTTTACTCATAAAATTTGATTTAACCTTTTTTAGGCCTTTTTGTTGGGTTTAGGGCGTGCATGTCAAAATGAGCTTTACAGTGGACTCCTCAGAATTTTAACCGAGTAAATTTTTTTGAAAATGAGGTTAAGCTATAATCATTTTCAAAAACCCATAACTAAATATTTTAAGTCATAAAATATGATTTAATCTTATTTTCGACCGTTTTGTTGGGGTTTAAGGCATGCATGTCTAAATGGGCTTAAAGTGGACCCGTTGGAATTTTAACCGAGTAAAAAGTTCTAAAATTGAGGTTAAGCTATATAATCATATTCAAAATCCCATAACCAAATATTTTAACTCATAAAATTTGATTTAATCTTAATTTATTGTCGTTTTATTGGTTTTAAGGCGTGCATGTCTAAATGGGCTTTATAGTGGACCCGTTGGAATTTTAACCGAGTAAAAATTTATGAAAATGAGGTTAAGCTATATAATCATGTTCAAAAGCCCATAAATAAACATTTTACGTCATAAATTTGATTTATTCTTATTTTCGGTCGTTTTGTTGGAGTTTAAGGCGTGAATGTCTAAATGGGCTTTGCTATGGACCCGTTGGAATTTTAACCGAGTAAATTGTTCTAAAATTGAGTTTAAGCTACATAATCATATTCAAAATCCCATAATAAAATACTTTAACTCATAAAATTTGATTCAATCTTATTCTGTGGCCGTTTTGTTGAGTTTAAGGCGTGCATGTCTAAATGGGCTTTATAGTGGACCTGTTGGAACTTTAATCGAGTAAATTTTTTTGAAAATAAGGTTAAGCTATATAATCATGTTCAAAAGCCCATAGATAAATATTTTAATTCCTAAAATATGATTTAATCTTATTTTTCTGCCGTTTTGTTGGGGTATAAGGTGTGCATGTCTAAATGGGCTTTACGGTGGACCGGTTGGAATTTTAACCGAGTAAAAAGTTATAAAATTGAGTTTAAGCTATATAATCATATTCAAAATCCCATAATCGAATATTTTAGCTCATAAAATTTGATTTAATCTTATTTTGTGGCCGTTTTGTTGGTTTTAAGGCGTGCATGTCTAAATGGGCTCTACAGTGCACCCGTTGGGATTTTAACCGAGTAAAAATTTCTGAAAAATGAAGTTAAGCTATAATCATGTTCAAAAGCCCATAACTAAATATTTTCAGTCATAAAATGTGATTTAATCTTATTTTTCAACCGTTTTGTTGTGGTTTAAGGTGTGCATATCAAAATGGGTTTTACAGTGGACCCGTTGGAATTTTAACCGAGTTAAAAGTTCTAAAATTGAGTTTAATCTATATAATCGTATTCAAAATCCAATAATTGAATATTTTAACTCATAAAATTGATTTAATCTTATTTTTTTGGCCATTTTTTTGGGTTTCAGGCATGCTTGTCTAAATGAGCTTTACATTAGACTCGTTGGAATTTTAACCGAGTAAAATTTTTTGAAAATGAGGTTAAGCTATATAATCATGTTAAAAAGCCCATAACTTAATATTTTACGTCATAAAATATGATTTAATCTTTTTTTAGCAGTTTTGTTCGGTTTAAGGCTTGCATGTTTAAATTGGTTTTACAGCGGACCTGTTGTAATTTTAAACGAGTAAAAAGTTTTAAAATTTAGGCTAAGCTATATAACTATATTCAAAATCCCATAATAAAATATTTTAACTCATAAAATTTGATTTAATCTTATTTTGGGGCTATTTTATTGGTTTTAAGGCGTGCATGTTTAGATGGGCTTTATAGTGGACCCGTTGGAATTTTAGCCGATTGAAAATTTCTGAAAATGAGGTTAAACTATATAAAAATGTTCAAAAGCCCATAAATAAATATTTTAAGTCATAAAATGTGATTTAATCTCATTTTTGTGCCGTTTTGTTAGGGTTTAAGGCGTGAATGTCTAAACGGGATTTACAGTGGACCCGTAGGAATTTTGACCAAGTAATTTTTTTTAAAATGAGGTTAAGCTATATAATCATGTTCAAAAGCCCATAAATATATATTTTAAGTCATAAAATATGATTTAATCTTATTTTTCAGCCGTTTTGTTGGGGTTTAAGGCGTGCATGTCTAAATGAGCTTTACAGTGGACCCGTTGGAATTTTAACTGAGTAAAAAGTTTTAAAATTGAGGTTAAGCTATATAATCATATTCAAAATCCCCATAATCAAATATTTTAACTCAAAAAATTTGATTTAATCTTATTTTGTGGCAGTTTTGTTGGTTTTAAGGCGTACATGTCTAAATGGGCTTTATAGTGGACCCGTTGGAATTTTAACCGAGTAAAAATGTCTAAAAATGAGGTTAATCTATAATCATGTTCAAAAGGCCATAACTAAATATTTCCAGTCATAAAATGGGATTTAATCTTATTTTTCGGCCGTTTTGTTGTGGGTTAAGGCGTGCATGTCAAAATAGGCTTTATAGTGGACCTGTTGGAATTCTAACCAAGTAAAAAAGAAATAAAATTGAGGTTAATCTATATAATCATATTCAAAATCCAATAATAAAATATTTTAAATCATAAAAATTGATTTAATCTTATTTTGTGGCGATTTTGTTGGGTTTAAGGTGTGCATGTCTAAATGGGCTTTATAGTGGACCCGTTAGTATTTTAACCGAGTAAATTTTTTTGAAAATGAGGTTAAGCTATATAATCATGTCCAAAAGACCATAACTAAATATTTTAAATCATAAAATATGATATAATCTTATCTTCGGCCGTTTTTGGGGTTTAAGGCGTGCATGTCTAATGGGCTTTTATTGTGGACCCGTTGGAATTTTAACCAAGTAAAATTTTTTGAAAATGAGGTTAAGCTATATAATCAAGTTCAAAAGCCCATAAATAAATATTTTAAGTTATAAAATGTGATTTAATCTTAGTTTTCAACCGTTTTGTTGGGGTTTAAGGCGTGAATGTCTAAATAGGCTTTACCGTGGACCCGTTAAAATTTTAACCAAGTAAAAAGTTCTAAAATTGAGGTTAAGCTATATAATCATATTGAAAATCCTAGGCCGTTTTGTTGGGTTTAGGGCGTGCATGTCTAAATGGGTTTTGAGTGGACCCGTTAGAATTTTAACCGATTAAATTTTTTTAAAAAATAGGTTAAGCTATATAATCATGTTCAAAAGCCCATGACTAAATATTTTAAGTCATAAAATATGATTTAATCTTATTTTTCGGCCGTTTTGTTATGGTTTAAGGCGTGCATGTCTAAATGGGCTTTACAGTGGACCCATTGGAATTTTAACCGAGTAAAAAGTTCTAAAATTGTGGTGAAGCTATATAATCATATTCAAAATCCCATAATCAAATATTTTAACTCATAAAATTTGATTTAATCTTATTTTGTGTCCGTTTTGTTGGTTTTAAGGATTGCATGTCTAAATAGGCTTTAAAGTGGACCCGTTAGAATTTTAACCGAGTACAAATTTCTGAAAATGAGGTTAAGCTATATAATCAAGTTCAAAAGCCCATAACTAAATATTTTCGATAAAATGTGAATTAATCTTATTTTTCGTCCATTTTGTTGGGGTTTAAGGCGGGCATGTCTAAATGGGCTCTATAGTGGACCCGTTGGAATTTTAACCGAGTAGATTTTTTGAAAATGAGGTAAGCTATATAATCATGTTCAAAAGCCCATAACTAAATTTTTTCTGTCATAAATGTAATTTAAACTTATTTTTTGGTTGTTTTGTTGGGTTTAAGGCGTGCATGTCTAAATAGGCTATTCGGTGGACCCGTTGGAATTTTAGCCGAGTAAAAATTTCTGAAAATAAGGTTAAGCTATATAATCATGTTCAAAAGCCCATAAACAAATATTTTAATTCATAAAATGTCATTTAATCTTATTTTTAGGACGTTTTGTTGTGGTTTAAGGCGTGCATGTCTAAATGGGCTTTAAAGTGGACCCGATGGAATTTTAACCGCGTAAAAAGTTCTAAAATTGAGGTTAAGATATATAATCATATTCAAAATCCAATAATAAAATATTTTAACTCATAAAATTGATTTCATCTTATTTTGTGGTCGTTTTGTTGGGTTTAAGGCGTGCATGTCTAAATGGACTTTATAGTGGACCCATTGAAATTTTAACTGAGTAAAAATTTCTGAAAATGAGGTTAAGCTATATAATCATGTTCAAAATCCCATAACTAAATATTTTAAGTCATAAAATGTGATTTAATCTTATTTTTTGGCCGTTTTGATGGGGTTTAAGGTGTGCATTTTTAAATGGGCTTTACAGTGGACCCATTTGAATTTTAACCGAGTAAAAAGTTATAAAGTTTAGGTTAAGCTACATAAACATATTCAAAAGCCCATAATCAAATATTTTAAATCATAAAATTTGATTAAATCTTATTTTGTGGCGTTTTGTTGGGTTTAAGTTGTGCATGTCTAAATGGGCTTTATAGTGGACCCGTTGGAATTTTAACCGAGTAATTTTTTTGAAAATGAGGTTAAGCTATGTAATCATGTTCAAAATCCCATAACTAAATATTTGAAGTCATAAAATATGATTTAATCTTATTTTTTGGTCGTTTTGTTGGGTTTAAGGCATGCATGTCTAAATGGGCTTTATAGTGGACCCGTTGAAATTTCAACCGAGTATAAAATTCTCAAATTGAGGTTAAGCTATAAAATCATATTCAAAATCCCATAATCTATTATTTTAACTCATGAAATATGATTTAATTTTATTTTGTGGCCGTTTTGTTGGTTTTAAGGCATGCATTTCTGAAAATGAGGTTATGTAACACCCTCAACCCGGTTTAGAAGAAAACCAGAATTAAAGTTGTTACTAAGAACGCGTACTGGACTTTCAGGTTACCAAAACTGAAACTTTCAAAACAAAATGAGACAGGTTAACAAAAATTTTCTTAAGTCAATAATTAATCAAATAACTTAATTTCAACATATCATCCCTTTTGATTCAAGTCTAAGTTAACAAAAAGTCTATTATTTCATTTTTTGAATCAGGAGAAAGGCATAAGGGTTTGAATGGAATTGGTAACTACATGATTCGGCCAACCTCAGAATCTTGAAAGTGAAAGATTAATTATGAACTATAAATCAAGTCATTATACAAACATATAATTCCAATTTTATATTATTTTAAATTCTGAATACTAAAATCAAGATTGGTAATAAAACATAATTTATCTAATATCCACATGACATGTAAACATTTTCTTATACTACGTCAAATTATTCATTTAGCAAATCAACAAGTCATGGTCACATAACATACAACAACTTCAAAATATTAGAGGGGGCCATTTTATACTTAGTGAAAGAGCATAACTAATAAGCAAGTAACCAAATACCATACCAACATAGTTCCAACTACAACTAACCATGTGATTAACATGTTAACAAGGCCTACACATCGAGACCATTCGAATACCAACATTAAAACACCATGATTGACAAACAAGTAACCACAAAATCATAATAAGCCGTATACATAAGGTATTGGTTACTAAACACTTGTACATAAACTTCATCAAAGAGCATCTAATTGCATTGTGCAAAACTTTAGTACATATGTACCACCAACTAGGAGTTTCTTAAGGATAGCATACGCAATACAAAGAGGTCTTGGAAAGTGACTTGCAACCTCAAAACACGATCAAATCACATCGCTTCTTAAATCCTATAAATGCATGACAATCAATGTATTAGGCTCATATAGCCTAAGTGAGGTAGTGACCTTAAAAAATTAACAAGCATATCGACAAAGATATTGAATGTAAGTTTCAAAGAATATAAAAAAAGCATAAATTAGCATTAGGTGTTTATGGTTGAATCTTATTTTATACACTGCTTGTTTAATGGAAGCTTATAAGGAGTTCAAAGTCCTTTAATTCTTATTGAATATTTTATTATTTTTTTCAAGGTTTTTAACTGGCTCCTTCCAACTTCTTATCGATCTTATTAAAGTTCTCAGAATTCTTATCAAAGTACTTATCAAAGCTTATCGGAGATCATAACAGATCATTTATGAATTTCATAACATTACTATCCGAGTTTTATCTCAAAGCTTAGTATCTGAGTTCAAATCTTTTAAATCATTTGCCTTGGATCACATTTGGACATGAGTAGCATTGGTCCGAGTTTGACCGTATTGGTCCGTGTTACACATAGCCCAAATCACATAGCAATGGCTAGTGTCATAACATAACAAACTTAACTTCTCATCTATCCAACCAACTGTCGCCAATCTTCTTATCTTCTCCCCGGTTACCTCCTACTGTCGCCATTATATCAAGTGTGTAGGGTCGTCACCCTTAAGCTGTAGCTCATGGATCATAGTCCCGAATTATAACATGTACTATGCCAAAGTGTCTAAGGGCTTCCATTGTATAGGCAACTTAGATATTTTATGCTTTGAAGATTTGAGGAATATCTTATGGTACAAGTCAACTTTCTTATTTCTTTTCACAGTGTCTTATAACATGAGATGAGCTTTTAGATCTTTAGACTTAAAAATTTCATGAACTTATAATATTGAGATTGAATTCCGTTGTTAGAATCTTATTGCATCAAAACACAGAAGTTAGCTTAAAGGTTTTATAACAAAGTATACAAAATCTTCCATTACAAGATATAACATAGCAAGACACCAAATACATATGTAATGCAAGCATATCCAATAGATTTATCAAAGATGCCATGATATGAATGTATTCACACATTATGCTCTATGTGAGCCATATGCATATGCTCATGAATTAATCAAAACATAACATAGAAACAAAGATTGGAATAACGTCGTGTCACCCGAGACAATGCAACTACACTTACTGTATCGACTAAGATTTTTGAGTCAACAATGGGCATTGCCCCGGGTCTTGGACTCACGTGTCAAGCCGAGATGTTGGGCCATAATGGGCCTCCATACGTTGTGGGCTTGCTTGGTGGTTTTGGGCTTGGCTTTTGTTGGGCTTAAGGAAGGGTATTATGGTAAAATCATAATTATAGGAGACA
Source organism: Hibiscus mutabilis (assembly GCA_019671005.1). Lineage (NCBI taxonomy): Eukaryota > Viridiplantae > Streptophyta > Magnoliopsida > Malvales > Malvaceae > Hibiscus > Hibiscus mutabilis. Next base: position 9,591 of record JAGYYJ010000828.1, on the reverse strand, counting down.
AGGGTTGATGCCTCATTAAGGTGGGCTGTCATCCTTGTAAGAGGGTGAAGTCACCCTTGTCCTCTCTCTCTTCATCTCCTTCTTCTAATTTCCACCCCAACCCAAAGTAAAAGATGGAAACTTGTTGTGGAGGAGTGTGAATGTCGGATTGGCCATCAAGGGATAGTTTATCAAAATCAAAGGATCTTCATTTCGAGCTAAACATCATTGGTTTTGGTGGGAGTTGGGTTTGAAGCTTGGAGCAAGGAAAGAGAGGTGGAAGAAGCTTAGTTGTTGCTTAAGTTCGTGAATCATGCTAAAGGTCAGTACATCTCTGACTCCTACATTTTATGAGCATCATAAGATGATTTCTTTGTGTGGTTTATAGTTTTGGATTGTATGGTTGGGGTTTTAGAAGCTTGAACCCTCCTTTAATGGAAAATCATATAACATGTATTAATGACGGGTAAAATTGGTAAAAAAAAACCCACTTATTATACCCTAAATAACTTGTAAGATCATTTTGGGACTTAACCATGGAGGTTAAGGGTTGGAATGGTGAGATCCTGAGCTTTAGGTTTCGAAATCTGGGGTCGAGTATCGGTACGAGGGTGGCTGCGTACCGGTACTCCTTTGTAAATTGAGAGACAGGTTGTGAGGGGAGTACCGGTATGCCCTCCCATGTATCGGTACCCCTCACTTGATAAGGATTCCAGAGACACCATCGTGTACCAATATGCAATGAGGCGTATCGGTACACACTGTTACATTGCCTAGAAAGGCTTTGAGTATCGATACGGTACGCACCGTATCAGTACATCCTTAGGATGAACTCCTTCGAATCTAGTGGGGGTACCGGTACTCATTGGGATTACCGGTACGCAATGTTGATTGCCTTGAGTTAGTCTTTATGGGTTCCATAATTAGTGGCGAAGGGTCTGGTGGGTCCCTAAAGGTATAATACAAACTCTAAAAGTGAGAAATTAAGGTTGGTAACCCATATGTAGATTAATTGCTAATGGCATAATAATTATTTGAGTGGATCACTTATTCAATCATTTATAGAGATCTGTGGTGGATCGGTTAAGGCTACATGGAAGACCGGGGTCCTTGCTATGTACTGAAGGGATGCCCGTATAGGCTGGCTGTCGCGAATAATAAATAATCTAACGAAAAAAGCGTAAATGAATTCCAATGACGTATGCTAGTTATTGTATCAAACGAGTCATGCCTTGGGGCATTGGTAATAGTTGGTCGGATGCCTTTTATCTCTCGGTGAGATATGTTAATGCTCGGGGGAGCATGTGTTAACGCACATTTCTTGGTTAGGAATCTGGATGTCCTAGAGTCAGTGCAAGGGCACTTAAATAAGGGATGGGTACTCCGGGCTATGTGATCGTGTACATCCGACATGTCTATGGGCTATGTGAACTGGATGCGGTCTGAAACCTATCCTTGGGCTATGTGATCAGGATATGGAAATACAACTCAGCGGCCATGTAAGCTCGAGTAACTCGATGGGCTATGTGATCTCAAGTACCCTATTCGGCTGTGTGATCTCAGGAATAGACTGCTTGTGGCTATTGTGATCCAAGTATGTCTAAGACGTATCTGTGGCTATAGCGATCCAGATATGATCCTTACTGATGACTATGTGATCACGGGTAACCCGACGGCTGTGTGAGCGCTGGAAAATCGTAGGGCTTCGTTGGCCATTAGGGAATGTATGTTATTTACGTTGTTGTAAGGATAAATGATGTTGGCTAGTTTACCATTGGGCTATGTGATTAGGGTAGGGTTGTAACTTGATGGGTTGTGTGAGCTTGAGTAACTCGATAGGTTGTGTGATCTTGAGTATAGGCTAGATAACCCTTGAGCTGTGTGATCAGGGTAGAAGTCATAACTCATTGGTCGGTGGGACCTACCGTATGGTAAGCTTGGGATGGTTTGGTTGTCTTCTTACATAATAGTGGTACCTTGAGGCAGTTGTAAGCTCTAGCTAGGATAATCTAGAAGATGATCCTTAGATGTTGAGAAACCTTTCTGTGCACTCTTAATTATATTATCATGCATGCTTTTTTATGATATTCATGAATTGTGGTGGAGTAAAAATGTACCACTAAGCTTTGTTAGCTTAGTGTGCGGAATTGTGGTTTCTTCCGTGTGTAGGTTGATAGGTTGCGTTTGGAAGAGCATATCGAGGAAGATTTCCCAGAATCGAGCCAATCTCAGAGTACAGTACTTGATGTCTAGTTTGGACTGGTTGTATTCATAAGACCTTACCACAATCGAGTCTGTATTTTCATTATGATTTTCTATTATTTGGTCAACGGTGTACTTTATGTGGAACTCGTATTTTGTAAACCCTTTTAATCTTTCTATCTACGTGGATTTAATGGAAATGGACCGTTCAAGAATTTATAACTTGTGGTTTTAAATAAGAAATTTTGATGGGTCAATTTTGGGTGACCCATAAGTGATGCTTCAGATCCAGGATGGGTTCAGGGTGTTATATTTTGGTATTAGAGCCTAGGTTTAGTCAGTTCTAGGAAACCCTGAGGTGTCGTAGAGGTCGTGGCAAGGTGTCTAGCGAATACAACTCAGGGGCTGTGTGAGCTCGAGTAACTCGATGGGCTATGTGATCTTAAGTACCTTGTTCGGCTGTGTGATCTCAGGACTAGACTGCTTGTGGCTATTGTGATCCAAGTATGTCTAGGATGTATCTTTGGCTATAGTGATCCGGATATGATCCTTACCCGACGGTTATGTGATCACGGGTAACCCGACGGCTGTGTAAGCGCGGGAAAAATCGTAGGTCTTCGTTGGCCATTAGAGAATGTATGTTATTTACGTTGTTGTAAGGATAAACAATGTTGGCTAGTTTACCATTGGGCTATGTGATCAGGGTAGGGTTGTAACTCGACGGGCTGTATGAGCTCGAGTAACTCGATGGGCTGTGTGATCTCGAGTATAGGCTAGATAACCCTTGGGCTGTGTGATTGGTCGATGGGACCTCGCGTATGGTAAGCCTGGGATGGCTTGGTTGTTTTTTTATATAATAGTGGTACCTTGAGACAGTTGTAAGCTATAGCTAGAATAGGCTAGAAGATGATCCTTAGATGTTGAGAAGCTTTTCTGTGCACTATTGATTATATTATCGTGCATGCTTGTTTTATGATATTCATGAATTGTGGTAGAGTAAAAATGTACCACTGAGCTTTGTTAGCTCAGCGTGCAGAATTGTGGTTTCTTCCGTGCATAGGTTGACAGGTTGCGTTTGGAGGAGCACATCGAGGAGGATTTCCCAGCATCGAGCCAATCTCAGAGTACAATGCTTGATGTCTAGTTTGGAGTGGTTGTATTCATAGGACCTTACCACAATCGAGTCTGTATTTTCATTGTGATTTTCTATTATCTGGTCAACGATGTACTTTATGTGGAACTCGTATTTTGTAAACCCTTTTAATATTTCTATCTACGTGGATTTTATGGAAATGAACCGTTCAAGAATTTCTAACTTGTGGTTTTAAATAAGAAATTTTGATGGGTTGGTTTTGGGTGACCCGTAAGTGTCGTTTCGGATCCAGGACGGGTTCAGGGTGTTACACTCACCTCTTATCCCGAAGTTCGAGATACCTGAATCCATAATTACCCCTAGCTTCCAACTAACTCTTTTCTTCTGTTCTCCCATATCATGACATGTACCTCAAACAGATTAACAAGTCATCAAGGCCCATTCAATTTATTTACCAAGAATCCAATTCTTCAAGTGTACTTATATATAAACTTACAAATCAGTTCAACATATATACACACATGTACATGTTCAAAACAATCCTTAATACATGTATATACATGTAGAATAGTCCATACATCTATCTACATACATACTTATATATATCAAACAGCTCTTATCATAGCTATATACATTCAAAACAGTCCCTAAACTTCTGAAACAATCCTTATATACTTCACAAAACAGTCCAATTAAACATGTATACATAAATATACATCAAAACAGTCCATATATTTTCATGTTTACACAAAACATTCCAATTAGACATGTATACATAAATACACATCAAAACAGTCCATATATTTTCATGTTTACACAAAACATTCCAATTAGACATGTATACAATACAGTATGCTCCATAAAAAAGGTGTAAATCTCTTCTATGAGGGGCACCGCCGTTAACACAAGGAGGACGTGCTGGACAGTTTTTGTAGCAAATCTGCTAGATCAGTTGCATTGGAAAGGAATTTGGCAAATGTTCGATCGCTATGGGGTTGTCGTTGATGTTTTCGTGCCATATAGACGGGCAAAGGATGGTTTGAGATTTGGGTTTGTGATATTGAAATCAAAGGCAGATGTTGATCGTATAATTGAGAGATTCAACGAATTTTTGTTGTATGGTTCGCGGGTAAGGGTTTTAATGGCAAAATGGGATATGTGTGAGTCTTATTGGAGGCAAAAGCGAGGTGTGAACATGTTCTTTAGTGATGAAAGACATATCAAAAAACAACGATCAAAGGCACACAAGGATGTTAGAAATGCAACGGCCCAGAATATTAAGCAGAGTACCCAGTCACAAGGGAAACCTTTAGTTACTAATCAGATTGCCGAAGAACGTAAGACGATTGTTGGCGTGCTTGATGAGGTAAAATTGGAAATTTTAGAAAATTGTGCGGTGGATTTCTGTCGCAAACAAATGCCAATGCTGGATTTGGCTAAGGAATTTTGAAGAGCGAATCTAAAAGAATTTATGGTAACGAGAATAGCGGGTTCATTAGTACTGCTGAGGTTCCTAAATTTAGAGGCGAGAAAGCAGGTTTTGGATTCGAAATGCCTTAATCTATGGTTGGAGAATGTGATAGAATGGTCTTCGGATATATCTTTACCTAATCAAAGAGTGTGGTTGTCGGCATGTGGGATTCCGATTCATGCTTGGTCGGAAGAAACATTCCGAAATATAGCGGCAGGGTGGGGGAATTGGTGATGGTGGATGCCGAGACTATAGCACCGCCAACGTTCAAGAGAGCGGGATTTCTGGTTGAAACTGATTGGTTCTCTAGAATAGATGAATACATTAAACTACAGGTGTGGATGAATAATTATCAGGTGCGAATATTGGAATTAGAGGAATCGCTTAGTCCGAAGTGCGATTGTTGTTGTGTAACACCCTTACCAGTATTTCATATCCAATATTAGTCAGAGTGTCACATAGAGAATTGTTAACAATCTATAATAGTCGTTTATTTAAAAATCACAATAAACCATTTATCAATTTATCGCGTAATATCAGTTTTCTAATTTTTAATCTACCAAATTAATTCCGATTTCAGGCTGCAACTTAGTAGTTCATAACTATAGCCTAAAAGTATTATAACTGCCTAAATTAAAAATCTAATCGATTACTCTGTTTATTTAATTCCTAATAGTTACCCGATTTTACACTAGTAATTCCTTTAACCATTTCAATTTTAATAAAGCTACTCACCATTCATTATCAGCATAAACTAGTTTATAAGTTAATACAAATTATGTCTAAACTAGTTTAAAACCAACTACTATTATCATATACATGCCAACTAGTAAAATCAAAATACATCAAAGATGTCATTACTGATACCGTAAATATACTCCTTGCTAAGTAGGATGCCAAAAACTCCTTACTTTGATTCCTGCTTTTCACCTTCGCGTGAAAATCATCACACGCTAAGTATACACTTAGTGAGGCAATAATAATATCCAGTGCAATACAACATATCTATAAATATAAAGATGTAACAATACTCATGCATCATGATCACTAGATATGTATTACCATTATGTTAATCATATATTTACATAATATAAACCGGATATAAATTTCTTACCAATATACTTGCCATTTACTTTGAGAGTTCATAAACTCTTTCACCTGTTTATCTTTTTAAACCAATAATTCATAGACCAAATACAAGCATATGAGGACCCTGGGTACACGAGTCAAATATGCACCAAAGTGCTAATACACATAAGGTCGTGCCCGCCATAATACAATGTTTCATGCTTTCATCCAAATTCCTAATAATTTAGCTTGAAAATCAAAAAGAAATGTTTACATACCTTAAGAAGTGGTCTCGGCAAAATAGAGAAATTTGAAGAAATTTCTTGATATTTCCAATTGATTTAATTTAGGCCATTTGTCATTATTGATAGAAAATTCAAATAAAATATCTTTTATGGCAAAATGACCATTTTGTCCTTGTAATACAATGTCTCTCAACTTGCCACATGCCAATTTATTCATCCAATGGTCAAAAATAAACCAATAAGTTAGTGATTACCAACTTTACCCTTGAAATTTTCCAAAATTACAATCTTGCCATTATTCATCCAACGATTCATATTTAACATGGAAAATCTACTTTAATCCAATGGTCCATGTTAAATCCTTCCAAATTAAGGTATGGAAATAACATTATTAACCTTGTCTTATCATCCAACAAAATATCTCAAATATTCGATTCGATTAGATTATCCAATTTTTTCTCGAACTTTAACTCTTTAGAGCTTTTAACAAAAAATCTGTACGAAAAATCCGGGTAACATGAAAACGTCATTCTTGGGGGTAAACTATTCATTTATAGGACTAAAATGCACAACTTTTAAAAATTACAATTTAACCCCTAAACTTTTCCTAAGTTTATACTTTAGCCACCAAACTTTCATTTATTCATTTTGGTCACTAGCCAAATTTTTGACGTATTACAAAACCCGTTTAGACATGGATGCCTTAAACCCCAACAAAATGGCAGCAAAATAAGATTAAATCAAATTTTATGAATTAAAATATTTAGTTATGGGCTTTTGAACATGATTATACAACTTAACCTCAATTTTAGAACTTTTTACTCGGTTAAAATTCCAACGGGTCCACTGTAAAGCCCATTTAGACATGCACACCTTACTTACTTATTTCCATTTCTTTTTCATATCCTTTATTCCTTTCTTTTTCTAGCCTAACCTTATTGCAGCCCAGACGCCATATAGTTAAAGTTTTGACAGGTTTTGAGTAAGTTCTTTCAAGAACTTGTGAAGATAGAATCAAGCGGTAAAAGGAAAGAAAGTGGTGAGTTTAGAAGGGGAAGTAAAAGCCTAAATTCCCGAGAGTTAAACACGAGTGTTTGAGTGGAGTGTCATCATTTTTTTCTTTGGAGTGACCGTGAGGCTTTTGTGTGTGATCTTTTGGTAAGGTCCTTACATCTCATTCAATTTCTTTATTACACAAATAATTCTTTCAACTTTCAAATGGAGTAAAGAACAAAGAAAGAATGCATTTCACACTCGAGGCCATGTAAATGGTAAAGTGTGTTTTGTAATCATCGATAGTGGATGTTGTACAAACATTGCCAGCGCTTACATGGTAAAGAAATTGGGACTAAAGAAAATCGAGCATCCAAGCCCCTATGAGTTGCAATGGATGAACGAAGGAGAAGAAGTAAAAGTCATGGAGCAAGTACTTGTGCCATTCTCAATCTGAAGGTACAAAGACGAAGTTTTGTGCGATGTTGTTTCCATGAATACAAGTCACCTCCAACTGAGTAAAAAGTTCTAAAATTGAGGTTAAGCAATATAATCATATTCAAAAGCCCATAATCAAATATTTTAACTCATAAATTTGATTTAATCTTATTTTGTGGTCATTTTGTTTGGTTTAAGGCGTGCATGTCTAAATGGGCTTATAGTGGACTGTTGGAATATTGACAGAGTAAAAATTTTTGAAAATGAGGTTAAGATATATAATCATGTTCACAAGCCCATAACTAAATATTTTAAGTCATAAAATTTGATTTAATCTTATTTTTCGGCCGTTTTGTTGTGGTATACAGTGTGCACGTTTAAATGGGCTTTATAGTGGACCCGCTGGAATTTTAACCGAGTAAAAAGTTCTAAAATTGAGGTTAAGCTGTATACTCATGTTCAAAATCTCATAACTAAATATTTTAAGTAATAAAATTTGATTTAATCTTATTTTGCAACCATTTTGTTAGGGTTTAAGGCGTGCATGACTAAATGGGCTTTACAATGGACCCGTTGGAATTTTAACTGAGTAAAAAGTTTTAAAATTGAGGTTAAGCTACATAATCATATTCAAAAGCCCATCATCAAATATTTTAACTCATGAAATTTTATTTAATCTTATTTTGTGGCCATTTTATTGGGCTTAAGACGTGCATGTCTAAAAGGGCTTATAGTGGACCTGTTGGAGTTTTAACGTAGTAAAAATTTATAAAAATGAGGTTAAGCTATATAATCATGTTCAAAAGCCAAAACTAAATATTTTAAGTCATAAAATGTGATTTAATCTTATTTTTCGGCCGTTTTGTTGTGGTTTAAGGCGTCCAAGTCGAACTGGAATTTATAGTGGACTCGTTGGAATTTTATCTGAGTAAAAAGTTCTGAAATTGAGGTTAAGCTATGTTATCACATTAAAAATCAATAATCAAATATTTTAACTCATGAAATTTTATTTAATCTTATTATGTGGCCGTTTTATTGGGTTTAAGGCGTGCATGTCTAATTGGGCTTATAGTGGACCCGTGGGAATTTTAAAGGAGTAAAAATTTATGAAAATGATTGTTGGTTTTAAGACGTGCATGTCTAAATGGGCTTTATTATGGACCCATTGAAATTTTAACTGAGTAAAAAGTTCTAAAAATGAGGTTAAGTTATATAATCATGTTCAAAATACCATAAATAAATATTTTAACTCATAAAATGCGATTTAATCTTATTTTTTGGTCATTTTGTTGGGTTTAAGGCATGCATGTAAATGGGCTTTACAGTGGACCGTTGGAACTTTAACCGAGTAAAAATTTCTAAAAATAAGGTTAATCTATATAATCATGTTCAAAAGCCCATAAATAAATATTTTAATTCATAAAATGCGATTTAATCTTATTTTTCGGTCGTTTTGTTGGGTTTAAGGCATGCATGTAAATGGGCTTTACAGTGGACCGTTGGAACTTTAACCGAGTAAAAATTTCTAAAAATAAGGTTAATCTATATAATCAAATTCAAAAGCCCATAAATAAATATTTTAATTCATAAAATGTGATTTAATCTTATTTTCCTCCGTTTTGTATGGGTTTAAGGCGTGCATGTCTAAATAGACTTTATAGTGGACCCATTGGAATTTTATCCGAGTAAAAAGTTCTGAAAATGAGGTTAAGTTATATAGTCATGTTCAAAATCCCATAACTAAATATTTTAATTCATAAAACGTCATTTAATCTTACTTTTAGGACGTTTTGTTGTGGCTTAAGGCGTGCATGTCTAAATGGTTTTACAGTCGACCCGCTGGAATTTTAACAGAGTGAAAATTTCTGAAAATGAGGCTAAGCTCTATATTCATGTTAAAAAGCCCATAACTAAATATTTTAAGTCATAAAATGTGATTTAATCTTATTTTTTGGCCGTTTTGTTGGGGGTTTAAGGCGTTCATGTAAAAATGGGCTTTACAGTGGACCCGTTGGATTTTTAATCAAGTAAAAAGTTCTAAAATTGTGTTTAAGCTATATAATCATATTCAAAAGCCCCTAATCAAATATTTTAACTCACAA